>CATKUM010000322.1:0-52116 GCA_949786405.1 Onychomys arenicola
ACAACTCTATCCATCAATTGTTGTGGTGACAGCTTGTGTCAGCCGTCCATCCCTTCTTTTCTCTTCGTGCCGCCTGACCTTTTCCATTGTTCGGATGTCACTACCGCGCTGCACGTCCACCGGATAACCGCCCACGGGTATGCCTTCGGAGTCTTTTTGTTGTCTTCACGAAGAACGTGCTGCTTCCGCGGTATTTCCCGTGTTGCAGCTGCTTTCGTCGTGGCGTGCTGAGGTTGCTCTTGTGGGCTCTCCGAGGCCGTCGTTGCGATTCTGCGGCGGACGAGCAGTCTGTTGGTGCCATTTTTGTTGTTTGTGCGTTCCGTCGCGCTCGCTAGTGTTATTCGCGTTGTGGTGGTGGGTCGGGCGCGTCGCATATACCCGCCCATGTCCGCATGGTATACTTTTTCGTCCGGCTCTACCGGTGAATTTCACATAGTTCGTGTCAGCAAACTCTCCGCTGTGGGTCAGTCACTCAGTTTGGGAACGTTTCTTGGCCAAGCGGCACCCGACTTTGTGCGAGTGGGATGGCGCCGCCTGCTGTAATGACCGCCGTTGCTAGGAGACGGGCGTGGACGCAGTCGGCAGCGGATGAGGGAATGAACGGGCATCATCGGTTTACCGCGTTCTCGCAATCACCGTCCGCATTAGAAGAAAAAGAAATTGCAATTCATAGAAGAAAGCAGCTTTTTCTTGGTTCCGGAGGCGACACCATGCCACCAATGACTTTTTTTGAGCACCATTCAACGAATCCAAGTCAGTCGCAAAGGCTGCGCGCAGAGAAGCGGTCCGACGGACAACTGCAAGGGGAGCAGCTGGAACAGCAAAAAAAATCGCTGTTATTGCATCTGGGGCAGACAAATACTTGCGAAAATTGTCCTGCTGGTGCAACCTTATGGCGTCGGTTTACTGGAATTAAAAGTCTCAAAGCAGGAACCACGGGGATGTGTATCCGGCAAGCACACCTGGATCGGCTCCAACCGCCGTCCACCCCTGGATACACCGTCGTTGAAAAAAATGTGGCGGGAAGAAAGACTCGTAACGTTTGTCTTTTGACTTCTTCACGGCAAGCAGGAGATCAACAAGCATTTCCTTTGTTTCTCACGGCCCCGTGCCCAGCCTGCGATACGCGCCTTACCGGTGCCATCGGCTCTGACTTTATTTCTATACCCATAGCAGCTCACCGAGAGCAACCGGATAAACTTTTGCACGACAGAAAACTTCTTCTTCGCGACAGCAGCTGCAAACTTGCCGCTGACACGACTCCTACGACATCTTCCAGCAGAGGCCTGCCTAGTCGCAGCGCAGCGTGTTTGCTACCTTCGCCGTTGAATAGGTTGAACGAAGATTGTTTGTGGGGAAATGTCAGCGAAGAGAAAACGAAGAGATGCGACAACATCTTCACTTGTCCCATATCTCACAACGTCACAACGACACTGGAGCCTGGAAGTGACCCACCAAAAGAAGGATCGCTAAAAGCAAAGACTGTGGATATTCTTTCCCGAGGTGAGTGCACGCCTGCCAGCGGCAGTTATTCGTCGGCTGCTTGCGACAGCACCATCGCCACCCCACCTGCACCACGAGGCCTTTCTGCTGCAGCTGAAGTCTTCTCTCAGACAAATGAGCAAGTCTCGAGTAATGAAACTCACCAGCAGCAATCCAGCTGTCGCTACTGCAAGAGCACCGGCCTCTCGACTCTTCACGTTTCAACCGTCTGTCTGCCTCGTCTTCGTCGAGGAATGAAATCCTCGCTATGGGGTTTATACTACCAGCTTACAGGGGCGAAGCAGACTTTGCTGTGGTCCCATGATAGCGGCACTGACATCGGTTATCTTCATCAAAATTCATTGTTACTTTGTTACCGCTTGCGAGTGAATCTGTTGGTTTACGACTACTCTGGATATGGCTGCTCGACTCAGCATAGAAGCAGCAGTCCCCGGCATTCTTTTCGCATCTGCAGCAGCAGGAGGACACTCTTGCTCTCTCGCAAGCGTTTTTTCTCTCGAAATGCCAGACGTGAAGCCTTGCAGAAGCTGCTGCAGCAGCAGCAGCAATCTGCAGCTGCTTCTTCCCCGTCCTTTCTTGGCTGCCAACCACCTCTTCTTCCAGCGACCTCCTCCACTTCTCAACAGCAGGTAATGCTGCATGCGCTTGACGAGGGTTCTTCGGCAAAAGTTTCCCCCACCATCGACAACACACAAACAAAGCCCTTTCCTTCCACAGAGACAAAACACGCACTGCAGCAGAAGCAGCAGCAGAGAAGCGAGGAAGAGACACCGACGCAGGCTGCCTGCACTGGAGAGCTGTCTTCCAGTGTCACTGCTTTTCCCCTTCTTGAGTCGCCTACTGCTTCTTTCTTTCATCCTGGCACTGCCGCTTCGACTGCGGCTTCTTCGCCACAGCAGCAGCGGGAGCTCATCATGCAGAGAACTGCTGCTGCTGCTCCAGCGGACTCACCGGGAGGAGGAGCAGCGACGCCAGCAGCAGTGGATGTCATTCGTTCTATTCAAAAACTAGACGAGAAGCCTGCGACATCCTGGAGTGGGAAACAGCTAGGGAATGATGCTGCTGCAGCATATCACTGGCTGTTGAAAAAAGGAAACAGCGACCCTGCGGTATTTTTTTGTGTGGAGAAGGCCTGGGGGTTGCGGCCACGCTTCTGCTGCTGAAGAAAATCATGCGACAGCAGAAAGGCCTGCGCAAAAAACTTCAAAAGAAATGCCTTCCTCCTGTCGATGCTGCTCCTGCATGTCTCTCCCGCTCTTGTCTTTCACGTGCAGGGCGCTCCAACGAGCAGCTCTGCACCGAGCAGCAGCTTCTGCAGTTGCTCTCGAGTGAAGCAGCTGAACAAGACGAGACGGAGAAAAGAACAGTTCAACACCGACAACGCACAAGCAGCAGAACGTCCCTCTTTCCTGCTGCTGCAAAAGAAACTGAACAAATCCATCTATTATTGCAACTGGAACAAGCCCAGCAGCAGCAGCAACGACAGCAGCAGCGACACACACAGCGACAACACCCACAGCAGCAGCAGCAGCAGGGGGAGAATGACAAGAAGATGGAAGGAGCTTTGAAGAAGCGGAGGCGGCTACGTGTATTTGTTTCGCGTCGCAGAGCTGCTGTGAGGCGGCGGATAGAGAAGACCTGGAGCAGGAGGAGGGCAGTGAAAGAGCAGCAGAGGGAAAAAGCTCATCTCCGGAGGGATTCATTGCTGCTGTCAGAGGAAGACGATTGGCGTTCTCTGCCTGAATCTCGAAGGCATTTGGTGAAAGCACGCATTTCTTTCCCCTTCCATTTCTTCAAAGGTTCAGCTGGTGCACGAGCAGATCCTGCAGAGCTGTGTTCGCTTCTGCTAGGGGGTGTGGTGCTGCTGGCTTCTGCGACCTCGAGTCGTCAACCGCAGCAGCAGCAGCAGCAAGAAGAAGAGAACGCGCGAGCAGCAGGTGAAGGAGCGAGAGTTGGTTTGTTCGCTGAACAGCAGAAGAAGCAGCAGAAGAAAGAAGGGAGACACGCATGCCACGGAAGGTGCTGCGCGAGGGGATCTGCTGCTCTTTCGTCATCTTCGAGACACTCATTTCATAGCTGCTGCAGTCCTGAAAGAGCTGCTGCTGCTGCTGCAGCATGCAGTTGTTCATATGAGGGAGGCTGCTGTTGCTCCTCTAGGCTTTGCTGTGTGGATGCTTCGAGGCATGCCGCTGCAGCACGCTGCTGCTGCTGCACTGACTCTGCAGCAGGTGCTTCTTCTTGTTCCTGCTGCTGCTGCTGCTGCTGCTCGCCTGCTGCTGCAGAGAAGGCAAGCGCCGTCAAAAGTAGAAGCTGTGCTGCGTGCGCTTGTGAGGAAGCCGAGAGTCGTTGTCAATTTACAGGGCAGATACGTGATTTGATGCTGCGCAGGCGCTTTTGCTTGTTTAGTGCAAATGCTCTTGAAGAGAGAATTCATCGAATGTCAGCTGCACCTCTGCTGCTTCTGCAATCCGCTCCACTCGCTGATGAAGCTGCGGAGCCTCGACTCCCTCGGGGACGTCACACTCATGATTGGACAGCAGCAGAAACAGCAGCAGGAGGAGCAACAGCAGCAGCAGGAGCAGCAGGAGCAGCACATGATGTGTCTTTACAGTCGTGCTCGACTGCGTGTAGTAATGGGATGGCCGTGGGGACGGGAGGAGAATGTCTACAAGTGACTGCGTGTAGCTCATTATCATCATGTGCTTCAAATGCGTATCTCCAGCAGCAGAGACAATGCAGATGGTGGTCAGGTTTACGTCGAGAAGGAGTGGGCAGCAGGAGCTGCAGCAGCTGCGTGAGCGACTCGTTTGCTGCAGCGCAGGCGTGGCTGCTGCAGGGCATGCAGGCGTTTCTTCAAGAGACAGCAGTGCAACATCGGCTGCTGAGGAGCTTCTGCAGCAGTTTCTGCAGCGCGAAGATATGCGAAGAGAAGGAAAAGAAAGGAGCAATCGAGAGGGAGAGAAATAGATGTTTGTCGCTGCAGCAGCAGCAGCAGCAAGAGGACGCTCTCGCGCGAGGCTCAGAGCGTGCAACCAGAAGTTTGCTGCCGCTGCAGCAGTGGTTCAACTGTCGATCGGGAGAAGCCGAAGAGCAGCAGCGGAAGGTGCGTGCTGAGACAACAGGGGGGCCGGTGAAGAAGCAACAGCAGCAGCAGCAGCAGCAAAAGAATGAGTTTCTCAGCAGCAAGCGAAAGAAGAGATCTGCTGCTGCAGTGTTTGACGATGAAGATGAGGCAGATACTGCTGCTGAAGAAGAAGAAGAGACTGCGACAAGGGCGACAATGAAGTGTGCTGCTGCTACAGCCAAAGAGAGCAGCAAGAGCAGCATTACGAGACTGTTGACATCATCTTCATCGGAAGGGAAGAGAAGTTCTGCTGCTGCGGCAGCAGACAAACGAGGACGCCAGTGGGAAGTCCGTGAGCGCGAAGGAAGAAGAAAACAGCAGCAAGAGGATATGAACGAACAGCAGCAGGAGGAGCTGCAACCGGATGTCGGCAGCAGCAAGAGAAATCGCTTTTTTTCTTTTCGAAGACGATGCTCACCTCCCACTGCATGCAGAGAGACACCAGGAGGAGCAGCAGGAGGCCGAACTCTCAGCAGCAGGTGGCTTGGGCTGACAGGCAAGCCAGTGACACACAGCGCAGCAACTATTTTTCATTCGGAGCAGAAAGAAGATGATGACTTTGAAGATCATGAAAGTACTACTCCATCAGCTCACCGTGCCTCCTCTTCTGCACGTCGCAGAGCGGTCAAGGCCGCTGGCAGACATGGGCAACACGCAGGGAGACGAGACAGCGGGGACAGCCAGAGCAGCAGCAACAGTCCCCACAGCGGCAACAATCCCCACAGCGGCAACAGTCTCCTCAGAAGCAGCAGTCCCCACAGAAGCAGCTGTTCCCACACAAGCAGCAGTCCCCCCCGAAGCAGCAGCGTTCGCATGGAAGAACAAAGCATGCGCGCTGCTGACTGAGACAGCAGGGCCGCGGTGAGACTCGAGACAGAAGTAGTTCTGGCCGCCGGCAAGAGGAGACAAGAAGTCGATGGTGCCAACCAGAGAGGAGATGAGACACGAGCGACAGCGCAGCAGCACCTTTCAAGATGAAAGAAGCGGTCTATTCAGTCTAGCAAGCCTAGCGGCGTTGCTTGAAGGTCCCTTGATATTTGTTATCAAAACGAAGCAGAGGCAATCTAGCTATTGCTTCTTCCAGAGGGAGATGCTGTGGTGAAATGCGTGTGATGTTGCTGCAGCAACAGCGCCGTGGAGGAGACACGTAGAAATCATCATTCAACGTGATATTGTAAGAAACAGATATGCATCTACAGTGGGAATCTTCTCTGTCTCAATATCTTCTTGCTCTCTTAATATATATGTAATATGTAGGTGAATTTTTACTTCTTGTATCTGCAGCAGAAGAACGCAACAGAGTCGCCGCATGCAGGCGGCGTCAAGAGGGTTCTCTCTGCAGCAGCGAGACGCATATGTGTTGTATACTGCGTTGCAGATGTATTTCTCTTTTTAATGTGGAGGCGTCTTTTCTCAAGACAGGCAGACGAGACATCTGTCTCCATATGATACTCGCTTTCGGGAGCCTATGAAAAGGGAGAAAATGTGTTTTCAACGAAGATTCATCTGCATGCAAATATACCGAGATTGCAGCAGCAGGTCTCTCTGAGCTCTTCCTGCTATGAGAGAATCTGTCTCCCTGTCTCTCCTCCCACAACTACAATCATCTTTAGAAGAATGTCGGGTCTGCGCAGCAGTTTACGACACAGAAACCCCTCCATTGACATCGGAGGTCATGACACTTCAGGCATAAGGACCCCCGAACGACACCTCTTCCCCGGCCGCTTGTTCATGTGACGGAATTACCAACTACTCTAAACGGGTGTTTTTTGTAAACGTGGCAGTTGTCTCCTTCGTCGCATCTCCACTGGACTGTTCGCCTACGTAAACCCCACACATAATGCAGACTCCAGAAAAAACCGTAGTCGCAAGTGTACATACACCCAGTAAGCGCGCACAGACCTTCATGCAGTGCGGCCGCAACAGGATACCATTGATTGAATGACTGAGAGATGCTTCGTCATTCGTCTATCCAAAGAGAGACCCTGGACATCTCTTTTCTATATTTTGCAAATATATGAGCAGCACAAATGTGCCTTAGACATCTCGTAGCAGCACCCCCAACAGCTGCACTGACTCTGCTTCTCCCCGCAGGTAGGGGATGTGTGGACACATGTCTATCAAGAGAAAGCCTGTGGATTCATTCACGGACATTAACGCCCTTTTTACGTCTGTGTCTACGGTGGAATATGTCAAAGATACGTTTTCTATGGGGAGGAACAAAAGGAAGTAGTCACAACACCCACACATTTACACGGAGGATTGGGAACAGCGTCTCTACACGTAGGCGATATCTCGACGACCAGAAGGTATTTTTATGTAGAGATTTGGTGTTGCAGACGTCTGAATGCCGGACATCAACATATCGTCTTCTTTAGTGTAACGCGAACGAGCTGCTGCGATATACCTGTCCCTGGTGCTGCTCCATTTGGACACGCAGAGGGCTTATACTTGCCACGTCACCGCAACGTTGATGTTTTCTGCATGCGGGACCCACATGATTTCAAAGTAAGGAAATTCCCCCTATAGAAAGTGGAAACCCCCACAAACTACCCGAAGTTGGACATAAAGGCTATACAAAACACAAGAGGATGCAACGCATCGAAGAGAAACATCAAAAAGCTAAAACCACATAGCTCAGTGTGAGTGTATACATTGTGGTATGAGGGGCGGATGACTCATAGTGTATGCCGCAGAATTTTGAAGTTCTCAAGGGGCGCATGCATTGCAGCAGCGGAAGGATGGTGGGGAAGTATACGACAGGTGGATATTCCAGCGTCAAGCAGCAAACCTATCCTTCAGTACGAGCGGCATGCAAATCAAGGACGGCTGAAGCGCCTTACGCAGATGCATGCCTCGGTAGATGCAGAATAGCAAACAAACATTGCTGTGAGAAGGTATAGACCGAAGAGTTCTACAGCTCTGATGTACTACTTCGCTTACGCAGCAGGAACGAAGCAAAGTCATTAACACCAGTGTGCGTGTTCTATCATTAGGAAAAGGTGGAGCTTGCAATTACCGATAGGGACTAAGTGAAACACTGAGGCATCAACGAAGCGTTGGATAGTTTGCGTGTATGTTCACGTACATGTAGCTGGGTCGGAGTCTGACTGCCCAGTTACGCAACTATAATTGTGTCTATTTCAAGGACTGCATATATATATATATATATATATATATATATATATATATATATATATATATATATATATATATATATATATATATATATATATGCATACAAACGGGGATTGGTCCAGGAGGCCTGAGCGTTGCGTGTCGTGTGTGACTGGCAGGCGGTCTCGGCAACACTGTCAGACTTCCAGAAGAACGCGTATTGAAACAAGCACACACAAAAGTGTGAACCCGCATTCATACATATATATCTATATATACATACAAATATGAACATACATTTCTGTATATGTCGCTTCATGCAGGTATGGAGGTATACGGACACATTGTAAAAGAGGGATCATAAAGGTTTTATGCGAACACGCGTGGATACATCCATTTGTGGTGATTGTGTTTACATATCTCTTTTATATGTGTATAGAAGTATGCATTTAACTATTAGAGACCCCTAGAATGATGATAATGAGTAGTAGCGTTATATGCGAAATTGTTGGAATGTGTGTGCAGTGCTGCTTGTAGAAATATGTAGCCCTGGCAATGCTGGAGGAACATTGCTGCTTGCCTGCGATCCATCTTCGCTTCTGCAAGCTGCTGCACCTAATAAAGCAGTCACAGCCAATACGCCTCTATACACCTTTCCATATCAGCACGCAAATACGTCTTATTGATCATTATCCATTTATCTATCTACTTATATCTATATCTATCTATATATATATATATATATATATATATATATATATATATATATATATATATATATATATATATATATATTTGTATGGCTGTAGACTTGCCTGAATGGTCTATATAAGAGCGTAGGTAGAGAAATGCAGTAGAGTGGCGTGTCCGTGCGCATGTGAGTATAGATCTCTACTTTTTCTGTGAGGCGCAGCGGCATATGAGCGCATAGTCGCAGGTGAACACGTGTCCAATCCGAAAGACATATACTGGTTTCAGAAGAAAGAGTCAGAACCTACGTGCTTCAGCTGTATTCGTACATCTTAAAGGTATGTGTATGCCGATATATATGCACAGAAACATATAAAGGGATTCACACGAAGGCTGTATTGCCTTCTATGAAGGTCTATTTTTCTTCTCGCATCTTTCTTCATATTTACGACGAAAATGCTTCTCTATGCAATTAGCGACGTTGGAAATTCATATCACAATATAAATGCTTTTGTTCGTGCTGTCGTTTGAAGGAGTGGCATACTTTGTCACTTTTCCCTCTTACAGATGACAAGTGTACTATGCATAACGAAAAGTCGCATTTGGAAATTTCACCCGCAATCAGACTTCCTCGGCGAACTTTTTTTTTGTAAAAAAGAGGAGTGTTGTGGAATCACCAGAGATACACAAGTCACATACCTTGTTTTCCCTCTCTGTCTTTGGATATATCTCTTGTTACTGGGCCGTCCCTAACAATGCTCCCCGGCTGCTGCATTGCAATAGCTGAAATTCTCTGGGTAAACACGTGAGAGTATTTTCCTTTGTTCATTCCTAAACAGAGACGATTGGACAGCTACAAACGCATATAATTTCTTATTTTGTGTTTGAAAAGCGAAAAGTTGTTTCTTGTGTACTGTGTAGCAAACGCAGCTTGTATTCATGGAGAAACTCCGAAGAAATAAAGAAAAATGAAATGGGAAGTGGTGCTTTGATCTGCAAGAGTCCGGGGCTAGCGCAGTGTGAATAGATTTCGCTGTTAAAAAAAGAAATTGGGAATATAATTGGTTGGCTTCACTAGCGAAACCCTAGAGGAACAGATGGTTAAATCACGCATCTCCACTCGTGGATGTGTTTGCGTGGTTTGCACGTTTATAAGGAAAGTGAGAGAACTTCGTAGTGTACGGAGAGTGGTAAACTCCCTGGTCTCCTTCGAATGGGAGGTTTTCCTTTTTTCCCTTCTTTCTCCTTTTTCTATGTGGAAGCACACGCGGAAACTCGTATACAGGCTTTAGTTTTGCAGACAGCGCTGTGGAACTATCTTGTGAATTTTAAAGGCAGATGGTCCTCTGGAACCACCTCCAGTAGCCAAAAAAAGAGAGGCACGACAATAAAAACGAGAGAAAGTTAGTTGCTGAGTGTCATTCTGCTGCTTGTCACTCTAATCCTTCTGCTTCCCGCGACCGAGACTCCACGCCGTTGTTCAAGTGTCAATGGGACGCTGGTTCCAATTTGTTGTGATGTGTCGCTTGCAGAATACTTAATCTTTGCCTCTCTACTCACTTCCTGCAAGCGTACACTATTGCCTGTCATCTTACTAACTCATCTTTGCATATTAGTTTATCTGTATCTTTGAAGAGAGTTGCACAAAGAAGTATACACGAGTTTCTCTCTCTATATAGAGTCACATTCACGACCTGTGTGAATCTGAACCTGCATGTTTGGAAGGGAGAGAAAGGAAGTAGTATTTTGAACTCTGCATATCTCTATAGCTATCTGGGCGTTATAGCTCTGCTTCTGTTAGGGAAACAAGTGTGCGCTGCAGAGTACAACATTGGGATTTCTTTGGTGGTATGATGTCGACTCTGCGGTGGTCCCCGTGGCAAAAGTGGATATTGTCGAGAGAAAACATTGCTTTCCCCATTTGTCCATGCGGCAAAAGTGGATATTGTCGAGAGAAAACATTGCTTTCCCCATTTGTCCATGCGGCCGTTCCATTGGAAGACCGATAGCAAGAGCGACATTTCAACAAATCCCCAGTTCAGCGAAGAAGACGAAACGACGAACATCGTAGTAGTCATAGCACACGTGCTACGGATGTTCACTCTCTTTTGTTAGCAGGAGAATAATAGTCCCCCTTCCAGTAGAAAGAAAGATTGACAGATTTCTGTTTTTCGTACTAAGACGAATGGTGATATGCGTTTGAGAGTCAGAGAAGACGAAATCTTTATTATTTCCATGAACCAGGAGAAGTCTAAACCTTTCTGTTTTTTTTCGAAAAACTTTATCTCGCGTGAGCAGCAGCCCGTGGGAATCTCCTCCTTTTCGTCTTTTTCTCCTTTCTGTGAAAACTCCCTTACATTGCAACAATCGCCCGGTGTTATTTTCTGTCCTTCAAAGACAAGACGGTTCTTCTTCTGTCAGTACACCGCAAGCGGTACTCCCCCGTCAATTTCTTCTGCTTGATTGCATTCGTTTCTTCCGTCCTCACGTGATAGATATCCATATTATTTAGGTGTACGGAGGTAGGGAGAGTACTAGTTCTACAGTGAGAAACGTATATATGATCCCGGAGGTATGTGGGTGTCAGTGGGCTGTGATTTCGCGTTTGCCGTTAAATTTCCAATTTCATGGCAAAGCATCTTCTAAAAAGAAGTGTGTACGCAAATACGTCCCAATAAAAAAAGAGATTTCCCAAAATTTCTTCTTTTAAAAAAAATGCACGATACATTTAGCAGTGCCTAGCTGACTCTTCCTTTCACCAAAGAGCAATAGCGTCCCGTGGAGCCTTTGGCGTTTGTGCAGGTCGCATTAGCGGAGATATTTCCCTCTGTTCCTCTCTGTTGTATTGTTCACCGGATGTTTATTATGACGGTAAAGTCCAAGTCTTCGAGAAACTCTTTTTTTTCACGGGTTTCTCTTTGTTTCATTATACACACCGTGAGGTTGATTCTGTCACTAAGAGATGTGGACTTTTTTATTACACTATGTCTGCTTAACATAGAAAACCTTGACAATCATTCCGTGTCTCCGTGGAGGCCCGGTGTCAACAGAAATTCCTTTTTCAGAAGTATTGCAACGGCGTGGGAAAGTGTCAAATGCGCAAGCGTGTGTGGAGAACCCCAACGAAGTAAAGGGACAAGAAGAAGAAGAATAAGAAGGGGAAGAATAAGAAAATCAGAATCCCATGAGGCGCATCCATTGTTTTAACTTTAATACGTGGAGTCCTTTGACTTCTAGAGTTCCACAACGTTCTCGTACTGGAGCTTCACATATGGCCATCAGTTCTCTTTTTAATGCCTGAGCAGTCGTATACAATGAGAGACTTCCAGATGCTATAGAACATCTCTTTTCTTTTTTTAGAGAGAGGAAAAAGCTTTGTTCTTTGTTTTTCATCATTTATCTCTCTCTAAACAATCTATCACAGCTGCTTCTTATACATATGTAAGAACAGTGATCTTATGTTTGTTGTAGCGCTGCAGGGGGTCTACTTGGTCTTCTCAGATGCAGATTCCTTCAAATACGAAAAGAAAATCCTTTCAACAGTTGAAAATCATCTTCTACCAGAAAAATATGTATTTACGAAGGAAGATCCTGCTTGGACGGGCAGATATATGCTCGCTACATGCGCTTCGCGGGAAAAGAATTTCTCTATTTTCAAGTATAACAGAGCACTTCTCAAAGAAAAAAAAAGTAAAGAACACTCTTCGCTAGAAATATGTGTGCTCCCTTATTTTCGAAGAAACGAAGAACATGTACGCTGACGATTTGAGGCGCATGCACGTGTTCGATTCTACTTTGAGAACACACTTCTTTGTTTTTTCAAATAAAAAGACTTTTTTGACTTATCCTCTCCATAGACATTGATGCAGTATATAAAGAAATAGACAGAACTCCACATACACGTATTGGGGGGAGGGGGGGGCGGGGCGGGGAGCACACCGAGACATTCAAAACGAGAGACAGGCTTCCTGTATGTATGCTACACATAGAATACATGTTCCTTTTATACATATTACATATATATATGTTGTATACACCTTATACATACACCTTGTATACACAGTAAGAATATATATGTTGTATACAGATTTTACACATATATATACATATATATATACATATTAGACTCATACTATATATATTGTGTACAATATATATATAGATATATATATATATATATATATATATATATATATATATATATATATAGTGTCTACATGATACATATATGTGTATATGTGTAATGATAGTACATAAGTGGGGATTCGCAGGTAGGTGTCTATCTCTCGGAAGATCGAAAGAAAAGAGAAAAAGAGATAAAAGATCCATAAAGTGCATGCACTCATGTGGACGAGCAGCAGCAAAGAGGAATTCACGCTGCTGTCCATCTTATTCGAAAAAAAAAAGAAGGAAAGAGATTAGCACCAGGCAAAGGTCTCTCACAACATCAAAAGATGCTTCCCAACGTACACCAGTCCCATATGTACATCACCTCACACATATACAGATCGATACACATGTGGGCGTGTACGTATATATATATATATATATATATATATATATATATATAATTATAAGTGATATACACACGTGTACATGTATGGTTGAATGTGGGATAGTCGTCTATCTCTTTCCCTATACAAAGACATCCACATACCCAGATATACACACGTAATATATATATGTGTATATATATATATACATATATATATGTATATGCATACTTAATCTACTATATCTAACTCTCTTTTCTTTAGAATAAAATTGCAGGAGTGAATAGAGGGACAAAAGGCAAAGAAGTCTCGAGAGCGAAGAGGTTCTCTGCTAACCGTTATATCTCCATACGCATGTCGAACGATCGTTGAAATTTCCGTCCCGTGCTTACGTATACGCACGTATACAGGCAGGTTTCCAGAGGGAGTTCTCTTCACCTGCAGCAGCAGAATTAAACGAGATAATGTCTTCCGTCTCCACGAGCACACTGCAGCAGCCAGGAAGATGCGTGAGCACGTTTTAGAACAAGATAGAGAAGATAAAGACCCAGAGACGTATCATAGACTCCTATTTACCCCGACTCACACACGTATAGACAGGTATTTATATCAGTATACATATATATATGTATAGGTGAACAGACACACATCAATAAATATATGTATATATATAGGTGGACAGGTATATAGAACTAATACGTCTATATATCGAGAGATCATGACAGAGAGAGATACGTCCATACGTGGAAAAAAAAGGAATATATACCTCAATATATACACATATATCAATAGAGTTCACAGAGAGCTACGCACGCACATATGTACATAATAAATACGTCTTTCTCCATCTACCTTTCTTCTACTAATTTCTTTCTCATATCTATTTCTTTCTCATTCTATCTTTCTCTTTATACTAGACAGAGAGGTGTGGTTTTGGGATTCGAAGTGCTGGAGACTTATCGGCCAAGAGACATCTCTGGTGATGCCTTCTAAAATTTTTTCTCCCTGTCTGGATAGAGAAAGAGAGAGAAAGAAGTCTCTCAGTGCTTCTTTTTTTGAAAACAAGTCGACAGAAAGCCTGCATGCAGAGTCTATCTCTGGGGACACTTATATGAAACTAGACGTATCGTAGACGCAGGGGTCTTCATCGTCTTCGCTTTTTGAAACGCAGACAGAGGGAGGAGCACAGAAGGAAAAGGGAAAAACAGGACGAAATGAAAAAGACAGAAGGGAAAAAGAGACACAAAGACCTAAAAGCAAATATATATATATATATATATATTGAAACACATGTGCAGAGAGAGAGGGACGCAGGAAAGAAAAAAGAGGAAAAGAGAAGGAAAGAGAACGAGGAAGGAAAAGGAAAATAGAAAAACAACAAAAAAGTCATATATATATATATATATATATATATATATAGAGAGAGAGAGAGAGAGAGAGAGGGACTACTAAGGAACAGCAGTGCATATGACGATGAGAAAGAGGTGCATATTTCGTATTCATCGTGAGGAATGTATACGCCTGCATTATGGACATACTTCCGATACAGAGCAGTGCATCTTTAACATAGAGAGATATAAAAGAGATATAGTAGAGATATCAGTGGATGTCTCTTTATGTCTAGACCATACGCAGAAGCAGATATGATTCTTTTTGTTATCTAACAGCAGAGAGACGGTGTCTATGTGGGGTGTGATGCACGCAAAAAGAGAGGAGAAGAACGTAGGGGAGATAAAGCAAAATTTCAAGAGAGAATCAAAGGACACTTGCTCACGAGCGGGAAGATTCTCTCAATAGAAAGCTCTCACTTTGAAGGGGACTGAAGTGCTGTTCTTCTTCTTCTGCTGCGCAAATTTCACTTCCACAACACCCCTGCGCAACTGCATGCTGCTCCAGCTGCCCCATCGAAGCAGCAATCCTAGCGGGTTCAAGCCGCCCATGCTGTTTCTGCTGCTGCTGCTGTTGTTGCTGTTGCTGCTGTTGCTGATGCTGTTGTTGCTCTTGCTGCTGCTGGTGTTGCTGTTGCTGCAGCTGCAGGTGCTGCTGCTCTTGATACTGTTGCATGGGGCGCTGACACTGCTGCAGTAGTTGACAGATGACCGAGAGACAGCACCTGCAGCAGCAGCAAGTGAAGGCATCAGCAGTGAAGCGGAAGGGAAGCAGCAGCAGCAGCAGCAGCAGGAACAGACGTCGTGGAAGTAGCTCTCCTCGTGTAGATGGCTGCGAGGCATAGAAACGTTGAAGATGCCTCGCAGCAAAAAAGATGCAGCAACACCCCTGTCCAATTGCAAGTGTTGCCTTCTCCTTTTCTCTACTTCTCTCGCTGGTGCTGCTGCTGCTGCAGCACGAGGAGCAGCAGCAGGATAAACATCAGCAGCTGGGCAAACAGCAGCAGCAGGATAGACACCAACTGCCGGGCAAACAGCAGCAGCAGGACAGACAGCAGAAGTAGAAGTGCGCTGGGAGCAGTCTGCAGCATCTGAGATGTTGCCAGCTGCAGAAACACGTCCGTCGTTTGGTGCTGTTGTGTCGTGGAGAGCAGCAGCACGTGAACCGCAAGAGGAAAAGGATGTAACAGAAGCGCGAATACCAACGAATGCCAGAGACAAAGAGCTGCTGCTTTGTTGACTCGTGCTCCTGGTGCTGCTGCTGTAGCTCGAAAAGACAGAAGCAGCAGCCAACATCCTCCTGCTGAATGTGCTGCTGTCGCTACTAGTGCTGCTGCTGTTGGTGCTGCTGCCGCTATTCCTAATGCTGCTGTTGCTAATGCTGCTGTTGCTAGTGATGCCTTTGTTGAGCGAGAAAGGAACACATTGGTGCCAGCAGCGAATATACCTGTTGCTGCTTCTTCCCTTAATTGTTTCTCTATTCCGAAAGCTGCTGCTGGTGTAGCAGCATCGCCTTTGAAGAAGAACTCTGTTGCTTCTGCTTCTGCTGATGCTCCTGCCAGATTTCGCCCCTGCAACACCGCAGGAATTATCGTTACTATTCCATTTGTTCGTGCTGCTGTCGCCGTCGCTGCTGCTGTTCCGTCTGCTGCTGCAGCTTCGTCTGCTGCTGCACCTCCATCTGCTGCCGTAGTCCCCGCTGCTGCTGCTGCTGTAATTTCCACTGCTGCTGTTCCATCTGCTGCTGCTGTTCCATCTGCTGCTGCTGCCCACAGATGAGAAAGAGGAAAGAAGAAGGCGCTTTGGCAGCTGCTGCGAGGCAGCATGCACACGAGAAGAACACGAGAGAAGGTATTTCATGGTGGAGTTAGAGGCAGCAGAAGCAGCACCACGGCTCTTTAAGAGAGACACGTAGCTCACTCCTGCATATTCGAAAAGATACAATCAAAGTATACTTGTTCTTTATATCGAGACAGAAGACGAACTTGTTAACGTGCAGCAGAGGAAGCAGCAATACATAGAGCAACATCTCTTACCAGCGATGTCTCACACAAATAAATCTATATATTGATAGCTATACACATCCAGGTGTTTATATATATATATATATATATATATGTGGATATATCGAGGTATTCGAATATTTACAGATGTTTAGATAGACAGAGATGTGTAGAGATGTAGATCTTGAGGCTAATACATAGTGTACAGAGGGAAACCGTTTTGCGTGTGGTGTGTTCACACATGCACGTGCGAGGCAGCATGAGTTTTTTACTCGGGTGTACGTACACTAGAGTTCCAGCACAGCCTGCAGAACGTGCGTGTACGTACACCAGAATGGCGGCGCCTCTTCTCTTTACCCCTCGTTCTCCATCACTTTTTTCTCTACGTATCAAATTATAAAGCACAAAGAAAATTGACAGATGTGATGCCAGCATGATTCTGTCGCAGATAAGATGGGATTTGTGCATGTCACGGGTATTGTAAAGATAGCCTTGTGTCGCAGAAGTTAAAGAACAAGAAGAGGCTGAAGCAAAGCCGCTGCTGCTGCTGCTGCGTTGCAGCAGCAACGGCTCTGCTTCTAGAAACGCAGGTGTCTAGCAGCCATTTCCTGCCGACTGGAACTCTCTACCTGTCGCTGCTGCTATGGTTGCTGTCACTAATGCCGCTGCTATCGCATTGTTACTATTGCTGCTGATACGACTACTGCTGCTGCTATTATTCTGCTGTTGTACTTGCTGCTGCTGCTGCTGCTGGCGCTGCTATCGTTAGCCTTTCCGTGCTGCTGGAGTTGCTGTTGCTTGAAGAAGGAACGGTTAAAGTCTGGGCACCCACGAAAGGATCAGTCATCAGCGACAGCGGAAATTTGCTGCAACGGAATGTCTGGTGCGCGTGACTACATATACATTCACCCCACAACAATATCCTGCCGTGCTGCTGCTGTTTCTGGCTTTCGCCCGAAGATAGTCGTGCTGCTGCTGTTGCGTGCTGCTGGCGCTGCGTATCATTTGAAGTGTGCTGCTGCCATTGGTGTGATGCTGAGAAACTCCTGCTGCTGCTGCTGCTGCAAGCGGTTGGCGCAGCTGCTGCTGTGCTGAAAGGAGAAGTAGTGTGCTTCGCTGTAGCTGTCTAGAAAGACAGCTTTACTGAGGCCCTTCAGCGACTTCTACTGCCGCGACAAGAGCCTTCTCGCTGCTGCAAGACCCTTCTCGCTGCTCCAAGTGCCTTCTCGCTGCTGCAGAAAAAGGATTTTCCGTCGTTGTCGCTGATTGTCGCCTATTTATGATAGAGGTGCTGCTGTGGTTGACAGAGCTGCTGCTGTTTGCGGCAGAGCACGTGCCACTGCGAGAAGACACGCGCAAATGAGGAAGGGAATGCTGCAGTCCCTTAGAAAGACGCAGTGGGCACTTTCGCCGCGGTGTACGTACACCCGAAACACACGGCGAAGGCGAACTGGGGGCGCAACGCGGTCGTTTCCAAGCATGCAAAAGAAGACTGAGAAGCACAATGAAGATGCTTCCATTACACATCTACTTTAAACAAGAAGCAGCTATGGAATTGTAGAAGTTTCTCCTTTACCCACAGCAGCAGCAACACATCGCAGCAGTAGCACCTGGTAGTGCCAGCAAACCGCAGCAGCAGCGGATTGCAGCAGCAGCAGCGCATCGCAGAAGCACAGTTAGAAATTTACGTTGAAGAGAGAGAGAGAGAAAGAAGGGAGAGCAGCAGGGCACTGTGATGAATACGCCGCTGAAAGATGTGACTGCAGCAGGGAGGAGAGAAAGGCCTCGCAGCAGAGAGCAGCAGCACGATGTGGACAACAGTTCTATCGGCTGCTCCTTGTATTAGGCGTCCTCCACACACATACATATGAAGAAAGAAAGCATCTTCTCGCAACAGCAGCAGCAGCAGCAGAAACAGCAGCAGCAGCAGCAGCAAGCGCAGCAAGCAGCAGCACATCTCAGCAGCAGCAGCAGCAGCAGCAGCAGCAGGCCGCAGCAACAGCAGCAGGTCGCAGCAGCAGCAGCAAGCGCAGCAAGCAGCAGCACATCTCAGCAGCAGCAGCAGCAGCAGGCCGCAGCAACAGCAGCAGGTCGCGGCAGCATGAGATCGCAGCATAGCCCAAGCAGCGGAAGAGTTTGGAGGGGAGGAAGAAGGAGACATGCGCGTGTGCGGAAAGGATGTAATGTCACCGCATCTTGTCACTGACATGCGGCTTCCAAACTAGAGTTTGCTTTTCTTTTCCTTTCCTTTATTTGCGCCTTCACTTAGAAGTGGAAGACATCTGTGCGATGTGGTTGAAACAGTTCCGGAGATGACTTACCCTCTTTTGCTCGTTCGCTGTCGACCATGGTTCTCCTATCTCCCATACGTGTAGGTCCACACACATATATACGAATATATATATACATATATGTACTCCTTAATAAAGATACATATAGAGAGAGAGAGAACAACACAGCATGCCTTGTGAATGTTCGCGGCATCATCTGCAAACACTTCTTTCGCGTGTCTTCACTCTTGGTCTCCTGAAGCGAGAATGATAGCAGCAACAGCAGCAGCAGTAGTAGCAGTCGCCATGTTGTAATAGCAGCAGCAATACCAACGACAGCAGAAGCAGCAGCAAGAACAGAGAGAATAGCAGCAGCAGTACCGAAGACAGCGACAATAGCAGCAACACTAGCAGCAGCAGCAGCAGCAGCGGGCTGGTCTGCTGGCGGCGTCAAAGGCCCTTCAGTGATATCGCAGCTGTGAAGATAGCGCATGCGTATGTCTCCGTGTGATGAGCAGCGCAGAAGAACGATGACAAGCAGCAGCAGCAGCAGCCGGGGAAAAGAAGAACGAAGCGGTGTGTAGAGCCACTCCAGTCACTCGCCACAACAGAACAAGGCACAAAACCATCACAGCAGCAGCACCTCGAGCAGCAGCAGCAGCAGCAGCAGTAACAGCAGCAGCAAGAGCAGCGAGTGCAGCAGCAGCACCAGCAGCACAGAAAAGCAGATCAACGAGACAGAAAGAAGCGAAGGAAGAAAAGCAAAGAAGCAGGATCTCTGTGCGGGAGAGTCATCAGTGAGCCTGCTGCAGTCGAAAGGGGAAATTCAAATTTCTTCCGCGGCATATAGAGATATAGAGAAGCGATAGGCTCCCACGACCAGAAGAGCAACGCAGAGAAACAAAGAAATCCAGGGGAATAAGAGCTGGAAACGAGACAGCAACAGCGGTAGGAGCAGCAATAGCAGCCCAGCATTAGCAGTAGCGAGAACAGCAATGATAGCAGCAGTGATAGAAGCAGCGATTGCAGCAGCGATAGTAGCAACGACAGCAGTAGCGATACTAGTCTCTACACTGTTTGCTCCTGCGAGTGCATGCACATACGTTGTTTCTGCAGCTGCAATCAACGGGAGCAGCAGCAGCGCCCCTTCTTGAACAGCAGCAGCAGACCTGCGTCTGCCAGTGGTATCACCCATGGAGACGCCGAAGGAAACATACAAGCTGCAGCAAGCGTCATCTCCTTGTTCTCCTCAGGAACAGTGGCAGCGGCAGCGGCAGCAGCTGGACTCGGCGCCCAGTCGGCAGCAGCAGGCGACGCAGCCCTATGCGATGTCACAACAACAACATCACGTGGGAATCTCACAGCAGCAGCACCTGACTTCTCCGCCTCCTCCTCCTCAGCAGCAGCAGCTTCCGCTTTATCAGCAACAGCAGCATATGATACTCCAGCAACAACGGCATGCAGCGCCCCAGCAGCAGCACGTGACGCTGCAGCAGCAGCAACAGCACCTGATGTCACAGGAGCAGCAGGACCGTGTGATGGCGCCACAGCAGCAGCACCACGTGACCCCACAACAGCAGCACCACGTGACCACACAGCAGCAGCATCACGTGACCACACAGCAGCAGCACCACGTGACCACACAGCAGCAGCACCACGTGACCCCACAACAGCAGCACCACGTGGTTCCACAGCAGCAGCACCACGTGACGTCACAGCAGCAGCACCACGTGACCCACAACAGCAGCACCACGTGACCCCACAACAGCAGCACCACGTGACCCCACAGCAGCAGCACCACGTGGTTCCACAGCAGCAGCACCACGTGACCCCACAACAGCAGCACCACGTGACCCCACAGCAGCAGCACCACGTGACGCCACAACAGCAGCACCACGTGACCCCACAGCAGCAGCACCACGTGGTTCCACAGCAGCAGCACCACGTGACCCCACAGCAGCAGCACCACGTGACGTCACAGCAGCAGCACCACGTGACGCCACAACAGCAGCACCACGTGACCCCACAGCAGCAGCACCACGTGGTTCCACAGCAGCAGCACCACATGACCCCACAGCAGCAGCACCACGTGACATCACAGCAGCAGCAGCAGCACACGATGTCACAGCAACAGCAGCGGCACATGACGCCCCAGCAGCAGCAGCACGCGACGCCACAGCAGCAGCTGCAGCACGTGATGCCCCAGCAGCAGCAGCAGCACATGATGCCGCAGCAGCTGCAGCAGCAACTGACGATGCCGCAGCGGGAGCAGGAGGTAGCAGCGCCACCGATGCAGCAGCAGCAGCAGCAGCAGCAGCACGTGATAATCCCGCAGCAGCGGCAGTGCGCGGTGCCCCAGCAGGAGCAACAGCCATCACACGTGATGTGGGTGCACCAACAGCCGCAGCATCTGAGAATGCAGCAGCAGGAGAACAATCTACACCGCATTCAGCCTGCACCACCTGTAAGGTCACACTTACTAGTAGCAGAGCAGCAGCAGCAGCCTTTACTGCATCAGCGGAGGGAGCAGCAGCCATGTGGACACCACCAGCAACTGCCGCAGTTGCAGCAACAGCATCACGTGCTGCAGCAGCAGCAACTCATGCAGCATGAACTGATGCCGCAAGTACAGAGGGAAGAGCCTGGGAAGGACGGCCGCAGCAGCAGGGGAAATGCAGCCAAACGACGTTGTGAAGCGCGGGGTTGTCTGCGCACGTTCATCCCGCATATCTGCGTCTCCGGATGCCTATGCTGTTCAGCAGCAGCCATGCGCGCCGCAGCAGCAGCAACCATGCATGCAGCAGCAGCAGCAACAGCCGTGCACACAGAAGCAACAACAGCCGTGCATGCAGCAGCAGCAGGCGGGCAGCACGCAACATCAGGGTGGTACGCAGCAGCAGGTAGTCGCACACCAGCAGGATCTACGCGTGGTGCAGCAGCAGCAGCAGCAAGCAGGACTGCTGCAGCAGCAGCAGCAACTATTTGGCATGCTGCAGCAACAGCAGCAGCAACAATCAGGCGTTCAACGGCTTCTGCAGCCACATACACAGCAGCAGCCCACATTGCGCAGCAGCAGGCGTGTACGCAACAGCAGCCGCTGGGCATACTGCAGCAGCAGAGGCCAGGCATACAGCATCCGGAGCCAGGCATATCGCAGCAGCAGCAGCGTGACATGCTGCAGAAGCCGCATCAGCAGCCGCCAGCATGGAGCTTCGTTGCCTCTCACGCCGACGCAGCAGCAGCAGGAGCAAATGAACAAGAGATCCATGCTTCAAGGAGGTTGTCGGAGGAACAGCAGCATGGGCACCAGTGGCAGCCTGCGGCACCCGCAGCAGCAGCAGCAGCAGCAGCAAGAGCGTTTCACTCAACAGCAGAAACCACAATGATGCGTAGCAAAGCTGCTAGCACACTACCGCCGATAACATTTCCTAAGTGTCCTGATGCTGGAGCTGCTCCAGGCAACGTGACTATTCCTGCTGCTGCTGCTGCTGCTCGCCACGACATGAGTCTGCCCCCTGCTGCTGCTGCCGCGGCGGGACACGCCGGCGTTGTGAATATGTCTGATGCGAGCTCTGCTGACTCCACGCTGCCTTTAACACGAGCCTTCTTCTCGCCGACTCCTCCAGGAACCTTTACTGCTGCTGCTGCTGCTGCTCCTGCTGCTCATTCTAGTATAGCTGCTGGTGGTGTTCGTCCGCCAGGTCCTGCTGCTGCTGCTGCTGCTTGCCCAGATGCTGGTGCTGCTGCCTATCCAGATGCTGCTGTTCGTGGCGACGGTCCATCTGCTGTTGCAGCTGCCAGACGCGCTCTTCCAATTCCTGGCTGGGTAGCTACTGCACAGTCAGGTGTTGCTCTTGCTGCTGGACAGCTGCGTACTGAGACTGCTGCTACGAGCGCTCTCTTGTCTGCGCCTGCTCCTGCTGCCGTCCCTGCTCCTGCTGCAGTCCCTGCTCCTGCTGCAGTCCCTGCTCCTGTTGCAGTCCCTGCTCCTGCTGCTGGTGCACTTGCTGCTGCTCCTACTGCTGCTGCTATTGTTTGTGGATGTTCATCAACGAGGGAGAAAAAGAGAAAAGCGGGTATAAGAAGCAGGAGCGCTTCTCCGTCGAGGGCATCGGTGTCGGAATTCAGCAGCAGGACTTTGCAGAAGTGTAAAATAGATGAGAGAAGCAGCAATGCCAGCTGCAATGCCAGTACTCCTGCTGTAGAAGGAAAGGGCCGAAGCAGCAGCGGCCCCAGAAGCAACAGTAGGAACAGTTGTCTACAAGAGGACAGCGTCATTAACGTGCTGGAGCGTCAGAGTGCACTGGAAACGCCTCAAAAGAAGGAACAGCAGCAGCTGAAAGTACAGGAGCAGCAGCAGGATCAGCTGTCTCCCCTCAAGCAGCAGCAGGTACGGAGCAGCAGCAGCAGCAGCGAAAGCCGCTTCCAAGCAGCAAGAAACGCCTTCCACAGCAGACCCAAAGAAGCAAAGTCACGAGCAACAGAAGCGCATGCAGTGAGTGACTTCACGACACAACTGCAGCCTCTCTCTGTCAAGCAGCAGCAGCGGCAGCAGCGGCCAAAGCAGCAGAGGCAACAGGACTGTGAGGCTGAGACACGTACCGTCCACCAGGAGCGGGATAGAAGTCAAGCGACAGAGAAGGAAGAGCAGCAGCAAAGGAAACAAGACGATGACTTGGAAGCGTCTGAAGCACGTCCTTGTCCCATTGGATTCACACTACAAGACTACTACGATTTCTCAGAAGACGGTAGGTGCTTCTATTATTATACTACAGCACTGCCGCTTATATGCTACTGCATATTTCAAGGTAGCAGGCACGAAGCGATAAGACATATTAACAGCAGGCGAATGCTGTTTAGAGCTTCGGAACAACGACGGTATCATGGAGGAGGACTTGCTCCTACTTTTGCTGATACATACATGTGAGTACATACGTTTTTGTCAGTGCACATTCGTGTCTCCGTGTCTCCGTCTGAAGAGACAGCAAGAGGTATACTCTCCCTGATGCAAGCAGGGGCCTAGGTACACTCGGGGCTTCCTTTATATGAACGCGGAGGCAACACGGAGAAGGGCTCTGCCACGGACGCAGGATATATGTAGGCGTATAAATTCCTTCCCAAGGTTGTCGATACTTCAAAGTGGCAGCGAAGCTTCCTTTCTTTCTCGTATATATCCGTGTGCGTACATGTATGCTTGTGTACATATATGCATATATATATATATATATATATATATATATATATACATATACATATGTGTCTATAGACGTGTTTATGTATACGTGAATGGAGGTGGACTTCCGCCAAGGAAGCTGTCAGATCTGCATTCCTGGAATGGGGGGTGTGACACGAGGTGGCTGGCCTGTGTGGTGATGTGATTTCTTGTTTCATCTGCTGCGGCAGTTGCTGCGGTGATGAGAGCATTTCAATCGCCTTGCATCGAGGCGATCGAGACGGAGGCTATACACGCCGTGACATTGCACTGTCTCAGCTTCATTGACCGCATTGTAAGACATGTATCAAATAGCAGGCTCTGCGAATTTCATTATCAGCAGCAGCAAAGGGGAGCAGTCAAACAGCAGCAAGCCGTAGAAGCGACAGATCAATATTCAAGGCACATGAACAGCAACAGTGAACGTTATAGAGCTCCAGGAGCGACAAAGCGGCAGCTCCACAGGGGAAAAAAGAAGTAGCTCAGCCGCGTAACACCCACCTGCAGCAAGTCTCACCGCTAGAACTGGAGTGCTTCTCATCCGCGTTCACAATCCAGAAAAAATTTGCTTTGTTGGCGTAGTCAAGGCCACGCAGTTGTGTAGACCATAGGGAAGGAAGAGATAGATGAAGGAAGTTAAGCACAGAGATGGCTCCAGAAGAATAGAACAGTCGCAACGTAACAAATACTTTGCGGAGCAGTATGACCGTGGGAGGGCCTGTATAAATAGAGCTAGGAATAGACGAGCAACAAGAGAGAAGATTCCTGTGTGATGGCACTGTATTTACGGAGAGAGGCAGGAAGATGACACTGTGGAAACGAAGTGCGAAATTGAGGCTATTGTGCAAGTCAGTGGCAGCTGTGCGTCTACCGGGGACGCAAAAACTACAAAAAGGGAAAATAAAGCGACTCTCTGCTACGGGCTGGCACGATGACGTATGCGCTGATTGATTGAATAAAGAGGTTTTTCGCGGTTGTTTTCAGGTTGCAGAGGGATTTGAAGTAGCCAAACTTCTGCGCACTGCAAAACAAGGCGTTTCAGCCGCTCCGTTTGTTTCTTCTTTACCTGGGAAAAGGATTCTTTCCGATTCCGCTGCACAACACCCTGCCACACGCAATAACAAAGAATCACCGAGCCATTTTCTCGCGAATGGTAGGTGCTTGCAGGCTACGGTTTCTTGTCTTCTGATATCTCAGAGCTTTACTTTCCCCTCGATGTGAATTTCAAGTAATGAATAATTATCAGCAGCAACCGCGGGAGGCACAGGAAGGCCTCGGCGGCGATGTGGAGGTGGCAGAGAGCGGCACGTTCTGGGGCGTGCGATAATGACACGGCTACTTACACGTCTTTTCTACTCGATGCTGCCGCAGTAGTAACGAGAAAATCATTGCAGTAACGTACAAATAACAAATGGAGCGTGTGAAGTCTTTTCCGACCTTACGGCGCAGCTTGCGCACCGGTAAACCAATTGCGAACTGTGTGCCCCTAGATTCTTGTACACTAATCACGAAGTAAAGGACATACTCTACGTGCGTCAGCAGGTATCTACACACAAGAGAATAAATCGTGGGATTTTTGGCTGTGTCAGGGTGGCAAATAGGTAGGTGACAGTCTGCATATGTAGAGTACGTCGGAAGCTGCTACACACGTTCAACACCATGAGCACTACCGTGCTAGATAATCTACTAGGATTCCAGAGCGCTCTCCCCATGGACATGTGTGTGCAGCGGAGCCAGAAGAACCGGTGAAATTGCTTGCTGAGCATATACTAATGGCAGCGCTCAAAGAAAACCAACGGATGTACAAGCGCTGCAAGCAGGTTCTCGCGACGCACCGCGCTGTGCAGCAGGGATTGTGTGCGTTCGACGATCGTCCCTTCATTGATTCAATTCCTGGCGTTAACAACTTAGATTTCCACAAAGGAGAGCGTCAACCCTCCCAGCAGAGGACGTTTGAATGCGCATCGAATGCAAATAAAAGCACTCCCGCTAGTGTATCACAGGCGCCACAGGGGACGCACGAGCCGGCAGGCGAAGCTGCTGTACAATCAGCAGAGGGAAAGGATACAAATGTTGCTGCTCACTCTTCTGTCGAAAAAAGCACAACGATTGAGGTGCACACCTTAGACCACCTGCAGCGAATGCACGGTTAGACGTTTTTGTCACTACATTGTTCGCAGCGGCCTCTCCAGGGGGAAGCTCTTCCTCGGACTGTCTACCCTCTGGTTAGTCAACTTTGTGTTTGCAGCGACGAAATATATAGCCGGAGCAGAGCACTATTCGCTTTAAACACAGCAGAATTATTGCCTGTCTGCAATCTCTTTTATCAAAAAACCGCGTCCACACATATCTGCTTCACTGGGTACATACAGCTATGTTTCCATACCCGGATACCCCGCCGCCGGAATGTGGTTTACATCATAGTAGGAGCTCAAACAAACCATTTGGAAGGGATTCACGAAGCTCCTTCAGCACATGCGAAGCTGGACATGAAATAAAAGCTGAAGAGGCCGGGTCGGCGGCACATACGGATATCAGGAACTAAATTCGACACTCAAACGCGCATCTATGAGATGTTGTCTGTGTGGGGCATCTAGCATTACGACGAAAACAACTGATGCCTCCTACATGTTCCTACGCTATAAGTGTGTCTACTTTCATGAACTTCGTCTGTCGAAGCATGTCGCAGGCCTCGTTTGCCTGGGTAGCTATCTGCACGTTGGCAAAGCAATTGAGGCGCTGCCCGACCGTCTTGCACGGCAAGTGCTTCCGAAGGTTGGCTGCTATGCTGAGTGGATGTGTAGCTCACATCTAGGCAGTCTCTTCCACACTGCATAAATCCGTGTCACACAACAGGTACTCGATAAAACATGAACAGCTGCCACACAAGATGATGCAAGATGTGTCAGGCTGGACAATATTTTCTGTACATATGCTAAAACGGTGTGTACTGCACCAATGTCGACTCCAGTCGCGCATTCCTGTAGGGGAAGAGTCGCCGCAGATAATTCAGTGTGGAAGAAAGTTTGCAAGACGAAGTCAAGCAATTTCCCAAAGATGAGCATATGATTCCAAGAACCACAACGTGGCGAATGATGTTTACAAATTGAGGAAAATGCTCGAGCAATCCTCCAGAAAATGCCGCAAAGCTACGAGGAAACTCTCGGCACATGACGCAAGTTCGTATCTGGTTTGCGCATGTATCGGATACTGAATGTGCTGATCAAGGCTTCGAACGACACACAGAGCTGGGATATACCCTACGTAGTGCACTTACGTTCTGATTCAGGTCCTCGGCCGGCAGAGGATTGAACGACAGATGCGGGGGACGGCGTGACATGTCGGTGAAGTCATCTTTACACATAACGGAACGTGTAAAAGTAGTGCTCTCTCAATACGCGTTCGAAACCCAGCTACGAAAGCTAAATGCGGCCAGTATAGTTTGGTTTGTAGGAGCTGGGACCCGTTCGTTTCTTGTCTAGCTCTCAATATTCTTTTTACATACACCGTTTCACTAATGGACGGGCTAGTCCCTGCTACAACTCATAGGAACATGCGGGCAAACAGTAAGGAAGAATCTTTTCGTTATAATCCCGGGCTTTTCCGCCGAAGCCTGCAGCGATAACATTCGCTCCATCTGCGATATACACTGGTGACTTTAGCGAGTGATGCCAGTGCACCAGAGCCCCAACAGTTGATCTCTGGCATATTCTTCCTTCTGCTTACGCCTCACTTGCGCACGTAGGCAAATCATCAGGGGACACATAAACAACATAGTCACCTGAGCAAGCGCTGAGACCGGCGTTGTAGACCGCCCGACTTGCTTTGGGGCAGTCTCACACCACCGATGCTTATAGACCTTAGTGACTTCAAAACGGCGAAACGCCAACTAAGATTGTTCTACTGTAAGCGGCGTGCACGCCACAGCACTTGAGCGCAGCCCTGCCTCCTATCGGACTACAGATTTCACAGTACTGACGCACGAAAATTCATACCCTTCATATCTGCGATGAATGAAAAAACTTCGGCAACACACGTAGTCAAAACAAAGTCAATGGTATATGCTTCTTATTGATTTTAGAGGTCGATGCATCTATAACTAGTCGCGGCTCGCCGCCACCGCGTGTAAAGAAACCCGTGAGCGAGCGGGGCCCCAGAGCTGTTTTCCTCGACCTCGTGTTTTCTTTAGGACGTAGCACCTCCGGTATGTTGAGGTCGACAACTTTCGTGGATCACCCCGAGCTTGGTTGTCTAACTACACGCTCTGGCTCTTCAGTGGCGATCAGGGCAGAACTACCGGAACTGTGATCGTCGAACAATTGCCTTCATACGCAGGCACGTGTAACGAGAATATATATGTATTCCTCTGCGTGTACGTGTGCATTAGCTGCATAAATGCGCTACCGCCATTCAGGTGAAACGATGCATCTATCAACTCACTCCTGCGTGAGCGTCTCTTCAGAGTAAAACGTTTTCATATAGGGGTGTGCCTTCCAGAGAGTCTTGGTGTGTATTTGCTGTTTCGCTTCTCGCAACCTACACACTCCCCTCCACTCTTTCGCTGTCGTTTGTTCTCCAGCGCTCTGCACAGGCCTGTCTAGTGGGGACTCTCCTCGAAAAGGGTGCCCTGCTTGGTCTCGGAATGCCTTTCGTGTGCCAATAAGACCACAGAATATGTCAAACACTTGCGTAGCCTCCGGTTGTTGTGATTTGTAATACCGAATGAACCCTGGCTCTGAATCCCAATCAAACCTTCATGTACCACTCAATCTCAACATGCCTCTTGAAGCGAATCTCAGCTCCCACGACTGTTTAATTTTGTTGCGCTACCTGTTCGGTCACGTGTAAATGGAGGACTCAGCATCGGCCTCCGAACGCACATGCGCGAGAATTGCAGGTGCAGCGGCAACTTTCAAGACTGCAGTGAACAGCAGTACACACGAAGAAGCGCAGCTGTAGAGAGAAGCCGTAATAGAAGTATCGAGCAGAGTTGGCCGTCTTATACCAAACCTGTGGATCCACAGCGTTGTTGCGCTCTGGAGCAGTCTTGCGGGTTTTCCTTGTCGAAACTGGGAAATGTGTGGGTGTTGAATAGCAATGCGTTCGCATTCGTCAGCAGTAGACAAGTGGTAGTCCATCGGTTTTCTCCCCGGTTTTCGCCGAACAGAAAGGAAGAAACTACTCGACATGCAGAGACATTCAACAAAAACAGTAACGCACCCACCCACTGCGAAGCACTCAAGCTCACCAATGGCACAGCTGCTAGCAGCAACATTCACACTGATATTAAGCGCCCGAAAAGAAATGCACAGGGCGGTGAAGCAAGCGGGGCGCTACAGCCCGCGCAAGAAGCGACCGTGTCTGATTATTTCGTCCTGCACTTTTGTGATGGAACAGAAGGCGATGGCGGCATCTCTACCCTAGCTGTAGACGGTGACCGCCACTTGCTCGCTGTCTGCGAATCCAGTTACTCTGCGCCCGCGGGTAAAAATGTGAAGTCAGACAGCATAAGCACGTGTCCACACGTACAAACACGCAATCCTATACTTGCCTGAACATATTTCGAACGTATGGATCGAGATATTCCATCTTGATAGTAAGTGACGCAAATGCCAAGCGGCGTGGTGTGGTGCGATGCCGTGATTGAACAGATATATACATCTATTCAACTGAAGATTTCACCCTCCTGCAGATCTTACGAGGAGGCGATGCGAGAGGCTACAGCTGCGCCGCTTTCCGCGGCATGGAAGGTTGCACTCGTGACACTGCAGAGGGTGCCGCAGCAAGTGAGGAAAGACTTGCTTGCCTTAAACTGCACACAAGTCTCAAAAAGACAAAATCTTCGGGAAACCCTCTACTACAGCTGATGACTCGGGAGACTACCGAGTGCAGCATCCTCTGTTTATTGGTGTGCGCCCGTGAACGGATCCTAGAATCATCAATACGAACTGTCACTTGGGTTCACAATTCGAATAAACCTTTTGTAGCACCACTTATATTATCACCGCAGTCTCCTATAAATTGATGCACAGTATTAGTGGGCCATGACTTACACAGGGTGACACGGTTTTACAAATTTCTTGTGCATCCCGTAGGCGCTACATCCCACTCAACTTCGTATGCACGCTTCCTCTCTCCTCTTGTGAGTGCGTAGGGGCTGCCATCACACCTAGTCCAGCTTTCCTTTGCAAGACTATTTTGGGGAGCGCAGCGAGTGCGAGGGTGTCCAGCGATTTGACAAGATAAACGAAACTGCATCGTCTGCCGGAGAGGAACTGTTGAGCAGTAGCGTCAGGCAGTCATGGGAAGTCGACTCATATCGTGCTTTTCCTTCACCGCCTTCGGACGCGGCAGAGAAAGCGCCAAATGTAATGACGAAAACTCCCGAGGCCACGAAAGTATCTCCGCTGAACACAGATGTATTTCAAATGCATTTTAATTCCTGCGCGACCATTGTCCTAGCAACTGTCGGGATCAGACCTGACTACTCCTTGACTTTGTGAATGTTCAAGACGGGCAAGCTCTGCTCAGATTCAAAGCTAGCACCCAGGACGTATTCAGCGTTCAGTGGTACGCTGTGACACATGACAACACTACGCGCACTCGGATTTTCTCCCAAGCACGGCATCTGCACTCATTACAGGTGTAGAGGGCTCAGGTATGCGCAGCCTATGTGGAAGCTTAACGTGAAAGAGAACGCACACATCTGGAAATATCTGACTCGATAGTGAACCTGGAAGAAGCAGAGAAACGTCGCATTTGTTCACGATCAGTTCCGCACACACACACAGCAGCGAATTGACGAGCGCCCGCTGCACAACATTTGCGTAAGAAGGGGAAAAATGACTTTGCGTCATGTGTGTGGATGCGTGGATACCTTATTTATGTCCTTTGTTGTACGTGAGGACGATTGTCCATCGCGTAGACTGCTGAGCGAGGGCGCATGCGTGAAACGTTTCAACAGAGTTTCAAGCAGCTCACTCACTAGAGGGCACACAAGAACAGGCTTCCTCACATCTTGGTGTATTGTCAAAAGCATACATGGGTATCGAGATCGCATTCTTCGTATGGACGGTGCAGTCATACGTTGTGTATTTTACTTGCAGTTAGCGGAAAAATTAAACACTTTGAACCTATGAATGTATGAGTACATATGGTATCACCTGCTTAGTTTAGTGCAAAGCCACTCATGACTGCAGTTTACGGATTTCCATCAATGTGTAGAATCCGACCAGGCGGTGGGGCGACAAAGCGTCCGCTGTTTTGCTTCAGGTCTGCATTTCTACCGTATCAGCTGACGACATCGGGAGCTCGACACATAAAGCTGTGGACTGTGGCGATGACATTCACTGGGCTGAAACTGCAGGTAATTTCTTTACAACCTACGACAGGGAACATGTAAATGTGCACACAGGGCTGCTTGAGCGCACACGAAATATGTGCCTGCTGTAACCGCCCAAGTGCGTAGACAATTGCTATCCTATTCCCTTTCAGAGATAACTATGCGAGCAATACGTCTACATAGAGAATTATGCATACAGTTGCTGTAAGGTCGTTTTCGTGGTACAGCGACTTCTGGCAGAGCGTGCTAATCTCTCCAACAGCATTCTCATGCCAGCTCCCGTGATAATCATGCGGCCACTTTCATAGATCACGACGTTCTATATTTTTTTCGACTTCTGCAGGAGCAGTCCTGCAAATTCGGAACATTCGAGTTGTCAGATATATATAGTTTTGTAGAGATTGCCGAAGGGAGACTCCTGAGCAGTTCAGAAGACGGCAAGTTGCTGTTGTGGGAGGTACGACCAGTAGTCCATCAAAACCCGCACGACAATTAGGAAGCTACTCCGATACACCTTCAAGACGAGTATACACTGGGCTTGGCATGTAGGCTTTAAGTTTCCGTCTTCATATGTGCACGCGGTATTTAAGAGCGCAGCACTATACAACGTTTGGATCAGAGGTCCGGATGTTACGCAGGGCGGTTTCGTCAAGGCTGAAGTGAAGGAGGTGCTGAATGTGGCAAAAGAAGAACGGCCCTCCGTAGCGCCGTCTATACCAGAGAAAGACTGGACCGAGCGCAGAAGCACTTGTGAATCTACCCGTGTCCGTCGACATTCTGTGCATAGCGTGTCCGGAAGTGAACGTCCATGTTGGCGAGCTTATTTTGCTAAGAGCGCAACGGAAAATGACGCCCCGAATGAATTGGCAGAAGATCAACAATACGCCGACCCTCAAGGGCAATCTCCACCTCGTGGTAACAAGCGGAAGACGAAGTCAATTTTATCCCGACCATCCACAGCAAGTAACGGGAGTCTCTATTTGGCGTACGGCAAATATGCTCCGGATGACATGATGCTAGCGCGCACAACTTTGGGGGGGGGAAAGGAAGTGACACGTGAAGGAGGGAAACGGCTGAGCAGCCTGGCGCAGCCTGACGAATCAGGGCCGCAGCCCGCGGGCTATCCACAAGTTGAAAGAACTACACTTGCAGAAACAGTGGGGTCAGGTAGCGATGTGAATGAAATAGGAAATTCATGTCATGAAGGCATGATAATAAGCGTCTTCAAGGATCCCTTGAACTCTTCGAACGTTATTACTGCCGGAGCAGACGGTAAAATTAAATGGTATGTGTACTCTTGTAATGATTACGAACCTTGTCTAGAAAAAGAGGCAATTACGTTTCGTAGCCTGCTGGTAGTAGGCGCTCACTGTTATGCACAGGATGGCACATAAGGAATAAAACGAATGCCTTGGTGGAAGATACTCATTCTCAAGTGTGTCAGAAGAGTCGAAGCATATGACAAACTTCTCCAGCTCCCGCGTGCATGCGACCGAGCCTTCAAAAAACCACCAGTTCATCTCTGTCTTGCCAACGGAAGAGCATGTGTATGGAAAATTTTACGGACTGAAGTGGAGCTCACCGAAAGATGGGTGGCCGCGTGCCACAATAATATCGCGTCTTGTATTTGTCAATTGCCAATCGTGCATTCTGCTGCGCGTCCTTCTATGCATACTGACGCATCGTTCTATTCGTGTGCGTTCTCAGTGTCGGTGGCCATACCACCGTACTCTCTAAAAAACAGTGCAGATCGTATCACGTGGCTCAAGGAACCTGTCCTCTTTTGTCTTGCATCCTCTTCATTTGCGTGATGACTTACGAGCTCGCGTACGAGCGAGCCTATTGCTTTAACCAGCGGCCGTTCCTTGGATGTCTAACTCCATAACATGTCTACTCATAAACGAGACATATGTGGCTAAGCGGTAGTAATGCACTAGTGTGCAGGTATTGCGCAGCCACACAAGCGTGTGCACGCCGCGTTGAACTCAGGTGGTCTTGCGAAGAAATTATCAAAGAAGCGGGCCGTGCAGACGACCGACTGGAAATAATGGCGTGCGTCCTACGATGCGCCCAGATGCCGCACAATAGAGGAATACATTGTGTCGCTATCAATTCGCAATCATATCTCGCGTAAGTCCGAGTCTTCCACACTTGCGATCCTCCGACAGTCCACACCAAGCAAGTTTCTCAAAAAGATTATAGGTGATCCACCTAGGCTTGATCGGTCTTGACACCAGGATTACGATCTGGCATTTCAATGAGAGCAAAGTTGCGTTTCTATCCTCAAATATGGCAGAGAACTGATACTTATGTACATGGAGTTGTGGCACGCCTCCCATTGCATTCACGTGAAACTCGCACCGTCGTCGCACGGCAGTTTTAACGGTCGACCATCTGCCTGCACCTCTCCACTCTGCAGAACGTGCAAATATTGGTCACCCCAAAAACGCCTTCTTTGGTGCCGAAACGTCAGTCCCCACTTTTAAAAACCATTCACCGTTGCTGCTAACCCTCGTCTTTTTATTCCCGAATTTCAGGGGGGATAGATGCCCAGCTCCATGGATAATACAAGACACACGTGGCTGCGTCTGGAGCTACAATGCGTCTGCAGATGTGCTCTGCTTGGTAGGTGTTGCAGAATGCATAGATGAAGGGAGTAGCCTACGCTTACATGGTCAGGCTCCTGGTGCGTTAAATGCACAATGTTTTAGGTTCTACCTAAATGTGTGCTCGACAGCTCTGCAGCTTGCCAAAAGTGAGGCCAAGCATCCCATCGGAAAAGTATATTCTCGCAGCTGTCTTTTGCTGAGCGGTCAGAGGAGCTTTTGGCTACACCGGAAACGCTTGCAAAGTGGCGGACTCGAAAGGAAGTTCTACAGGAGCTCACCTAACATCAAACATGAATGTATACGTGTGCACAAATAAATGTCTGTTAGATGCAGTGTGTTATGCCCAACACAAGAGTCACAGCTGTGATGCGAAGTGAAGATTGCCAAGAACATTTATAATTTGTGGTTGCGATGCAGAAAATGTGTGTACAATTGTAGGTGGACAACTTGCCGGGTGTTGCCTCTTTCATTTCAGCTATTGAATATCCACTCTTCAGAATTAACGGGTGCTCTACCTCTAGTGCATCCGGTTGCTATCGTGGAGCAAACCAGTACGGATTGTCTTCCACCATCGGCAGCTCCTCTGGTCGACCCTCCGGAACCGAATGTCAGCGCGGACTTCGACATCCTAGCGGGAACAGTGATGGCGCCCAGCAGCTGTGATCCGCCGACGCATCCTTCGAGCGAATGCCATGGGTCTGCTGAAGACAGCAGCGCACACGTGGAAAGCAAAGAAATTACTTTCGTTGCGGCCAACAAAAACCTGTTGCTTACAGTGGGAACAGATGGATCCATGCGCGTCTGGGCAAACGACAACGCATATGAAGCGCTTATTACAAGGCAAGCAGTAAATAATGAAAGCATACTTTCATCGCAGAGCTTGTCTCGTGAGAATTAGGCAGCACCCGAAAGATTGAACGTCCATACTTGCATACGGATGCACATCTCTTCACCAAGTGCGAGAAGACAAATGTAGACAAATTTAGGTACATGCTCATTTTAATAGGCATTTCAAGACTTTAGTGTTTCACTTTGTGTGTCTGTACGTAGAAAGAGTCCTCTGTGACGTGTACAACACAAAAACAACGACACACGTATTCAGGCGGCAGAAAAGTCTACAGATTACCTCGCTCTGTTCCTCGAAACAGACTTTGGTGGGCACCCCACAGACAAAATGAAGGAAAAACGGAGACTGTACACGAAAGACATGAATAACAATGTGTACACATGTAGTTCTTCCTAGGGCAGAAGTGGTGATACGAGCGTTTTGTTAGTGTAGGAGGAGCGGAAATCTTTGTCTTTATGCGAAATTTTTCAGGCGCTGGAAAACGGGCTTCACATCTGTGCTGCAGCTGCCTTTCAGCTATACTACGTCTGACGAAAATGAGACTTCTCGTCAATTGTCGATGCAAACTCCACAGTCTGGTGACGCGTCCGCGGTCAGCAAGGCTTCTGAAGTGTGCATTGTCGTGGGATCCACTGATGGCGTGACGAGAGTGGTGCGGATATCAGAAACAGCTATATCCGTTTTGTACTCTGTCAAAACACACAAGACGCCAATAAAATGCCTCTGCTGCAACGGAGACGGTAAGTGCTTCATGCGCCTAGCACCGGCCACCCTTGTTCTGGCGCCGGTACCAGCGGACGCCCCACAAACGACGGAGTTAACAGAGAGCACCGCAAGATGAGGGTCATTAAACTGGAGCAGGAAAGTTGTTGCACGCGCCAATAAACAGTAACGCAGTGTATTGCAGGGAATATTCTCGCAGAAACGTAGCGCTCGGGTTCGTAGCGTAAATGGAAATCAGCAGCAGCAGTACTGTCGGCCTTCATGCGTTCGAAGACGTGCCCCAATCGCAGATGACGCCGTACTGTTGTCACACGCAGAATGTGTCTGTTGCTTGACAAGGATATGCTCTTTCCTTGGCAATTAAATCTCCTCGCGAATTTTTCTTACATTAAGGCTTGCCTCTACAGGCGCTGCACTACGTATGTTTACACGATTTTCCGTGCTCGACCAGCTTCACAGAAGTCACGTGCGCCAGACCTGCGGTTTTACTGTTACAACCAGGTTCATTTTTAGTGGTGGTCGGAGAAGATAACAAAGTATTTATTCTCGAGCGGGGGTACTCAACACCTGCCAGTCACTGCCGTGGAATATAGGTGGCTGTCTTGATAATGGCGCGTCTCCCGTCGTGTCTCCGATAGCCGTCACCACCGGCGCTTCTGCTGAAGCCAAAGCTGGAAACAAGGCACCAGCCGATAGTGCGCCACCTTACCGCCCAGTTGGTTTCCTGCACGCAGAAGCCAATGTGAACTTCGTGCTCTGGGCAGGAGGCCGTCAAGTGTTTATGGTGACGAACGGCTTGCAGGTAACTCGCCCTAATCTACCCTCCACATCATACACGCCGATGCACTCGGTAGTCACCCTTCCGCACCCTTTCCGTCAAAACTTCGTGCAAACGTGCCTCAGACCAGTTGGCCGGGGTTGCCGAGCGGCTCTCCTTCCATTCAACTTCCCGTATAAAACACTGCATTCCGCCGTCTGCCGTAGACTTTTCGACTCTGAAAGGAGGCGTACAGTCTGTTTTACTACAATTTCAACGTCGCTGCCCCTCAAGCAAGTTTGTCGCGTACGGTAGGACCTACGCGCTGAGGCATTCAATGCAGCCGAACGGGAATGACACGATCGCGCACGGTGCATAAACCACCCACACGCACAACCTTCAGATTTCCCACTAAAGCACGTCTTCGGTAGACACACGGGATCTGGAACAGTCAGCAGTGGTTTTTGCCATTTAAAGAGAGAAGACAGGCAAAAGCATTGCGTCTGCAGCATATCTAAGTTTATACTAAAGAGATCGAAAATGAGGAAAACCCGATGGAGCGCGTCGGCAACTATCCCACGGACACACGCGTTTTCCTCTGTGAAACGTTCCCTCCTGCACTAGATTAAGAAGTATTCTACGTATACTGGAGAAGCGCACCATGTTTTTTTTCTTCCTCTCTGGAAGCAGACAGCTTTTGTGTGTGTGGCAACGAGTCTATTCTGTACAGCTGCTAGAGATCTCGCTTCCCCAAGCCAGTCGGGTAGAAACAGAACTACTGAGGAAATTGACAAGCGCCGAACTAAAATCAGGACATGGATATTCCTACCTTCATGACGCAATCACAAGGTGCGGTATTAGCGCATTTGCAGGTCTTTTCCGCCAACAGCGTACGAGCTGCAGTTGTCGGGCTCTCTTCAGAGACAGCAGTAGTAATAGCAGTGTACTATTAGTCGTGAAGGCGGGAAGCGATTAGAGAAGTGTTTACTGGGACCTCTGCATTGAACTGTTAATGCTAGACCTTTTTCTCACGGGAAGGAGCCCAAGTAAACTCTCCTTCCTCGCCTACCGCAAACATCCTAATATACCGCACGATCGTGGAGAAAAACAGCTGTAGGGACTCAACAACCAGCCGCATGGGTAGATATCGTATGATGCCACTGTAGTCGTGAACGCATAGTTTCTTGCCCGTCGCTTCTTCAGCTTGCCGTCTACGACTGTACTCACATGCGTAGAGAGGATGTAATGGAAGCGACTGTCCTAATCTTGTCAGCTTACCTGTTTTATCTTCTGTTCTGTTTTTAAACCAAGTCTTGCAACAGATGGCTCAGTCTTCCCTCACCACCGGGGTATGCCACATTGTAGAGAGTACGTGAGATGCTAGAAAGGAGCAAGATCTGTAGTCGAAGGGAGTGTACTTGATAGATTCTGCCTCAGCCAGCTCAAACCAGATGGGTAACTCTATTGCCGTGAAGTTCGTGGCCGAGTCCCCCTCGTAGACGTCGTGAAGGCAGTTGCGCGTGGACTGTACATGCAACACTTTCTTCTCATGCTCTCTATACTTCTCCTCAGAAATCTGCTGCTCCAAATTCCGCTCGACGAACTATTCCATATCCGCCGAGGGAGAGGTGGTTTTGGCCTAGACGCAACGGGGGACCTTGCATCAGACAGAGACCCGGGAAGCTCCAGAACCAGTATGTCTAGTGGTTGCAGCAGTCCGCGCAGCGATGCTGAGTCGCTCGAAAAAGACAGAGCGGAGGAGAGCACCCCTGCACCCGCCGAACTGCAAGGGGATCAAGAAGAGAAGACTGAGGCCAGTAACGCCGACCCTTCTGGGTTGCGTATCCAGGGTTCATCCGGAGCAGTCGCGATGCTTTCCAGTTCCAAGATTACTGCTGCAGTTATTGTGTCACGCCCTAGTTCCTGCTGGACCCACCATGTTATTCAGCCAGAAATGAAAACAAACCCGAAAATTCGCAACTCGACAACAGGCAAAGGTCAATTACATACAGCAACAGCGGCTGGCTCACACAGGGCAGATGATAATAGTGGTGATGGCGGTGCGAATCCTGCTGGACTCGGTAGGAAACAGGAACCTGCTGCGGTATTGTTTGTTGGACTCGGGGCCCTGACTGGCTTTCTGTGGCAGGCAGTGCTCCCTCCCGTGAAAACATGCAGGCGCAGTTCCGCCAATCGGGCTGTTGCTGCCGGGAACTGTGCCGTACACACGGAAGAGAACGGTGACCCGTCGGAATGGTCAGAAAGCGCTTTTGGAACAGCACGGTCAAAACAAACATTCGAAGATACAGACGGCGAAGCAGCCGAGCTGCGGCAAGCGAGCGAATGCATCACCGCGCAACCTGTCACAGACCTCCGTCCGGTCTTCTGCGAGACCCGGCCTGGTTGGAAAAGTGAACCGGCAGCCACAACGGCCAGTGGCTCTAAACCAAGTGAAAGGACGCAACTAGATGGACTGGCTGCCGTAGGACAGAAAACTGCGTACGCCTCTCATCGAGAAATTAAATGGGGAAAAATTGCAAAACAACAGGCAACAAGACGGTCGCTGGGATGGACCGGTCAAAAATGTTTTTATTCTCCGGCCCCTTCGGGGATGAACTACACTGGAGAGCGAAGAAGAGATGTGGAAAGAGAGACACAGATTTACGTCTCTGCCCTGCAGAAAATGCCCGGAGACGAACTTCTGGTTGCTGGCCTTTCGGACGGTCGCATTATTCTCATTCACTTGGAATACAAGCACGTCTGCTTCATTGTGAGCTCAAATCTGTTTCGGCGCCCTGTTCTGCATACGTTCTAAATACCTACGTAGAACTATCTGAAGATATAGTTGCAAAAGTTAGAGTAAACGCACGCTGCATACACAAGCACTTCAGCAGCTTTCGAATACTTTCCCTTGCCTGATATGGTCTCAGTGATCCTGAGGTGGTCAGGAACGGGGAAAGATATATTGCGAGAACACGACGTCTGTCGCATAGGCGAATAATAGACGTCCCTACATGCGATGCACGGTCATAACGGTTCTCTAAGTACATAGCTGTACCCACCTTGACTCGACACCAACCGAAAAACCGAGATAGATGACCTCTGCTCTCGTGTACGGAGGAAGGATTACTCCACCAATACTATCGGAGTGCTTCCTGAGTAGCTGCATCGTCACGTGTATTTGTTTATTTGCTCATAACTGCAATGAAACGGCCGGCTACCCCTTGAGATCTGTAGCGGGAATGCAACCACTTTCTCTTCGGAACGACAGCATCACTCCGGCCCCACAAATTCGACCTTTGACAGTGCTGAGCGTTTAGAGTCGGGAGCATGAAACGAAAGAAACTCAGCAGCCGCAAGCACTGCCTGACAGGACCACTGATGATGCAGCAGGTCGCATAAGTCAAATAGCTGACAAAATGAGCCAGAAGGACAGACAGCAAATCATTTGCGAGCATTGCTTCAACTCCTGGCAGGCACCACAGCAGCTCGACTTCGTTCAGTGACCAGCTGCTACAGCAGTCGTCGTAAGGCTCATTTGCAAGTCTCAGTAACTGACATTTTTGAGCACATACACAGACTGTGCGAAGTACTTATGTGAAAGCATATACTGTGACTTGTATACGTATGGCACCTGTACGTCTCTTTATTACCTCTGCAATTCCTGCAGGTTCCCGTCTTTGATTGCCTAAGTGGTGCTGTCACCACGCTAGCGCTGAATCACTTTGTAGTTCATCATTATTCGGCTAACCGTGCTGTTGATGGCTCAGTTAATCCAAGGCCCCAGAGTGATTGTGTATCCCTTCAACCTTTTATTCCGCTACACCATTCGTTACAAAGAACCAACCATACAGAGCCACGTGTGGATGGACTTCCAACATTAAGAAAGACGGCAACAAATGGGTTAACTGGCGGAACCGCTAACGAACAGCAGCAGGGGAAGAATGTTCTGCTTTTGGCCACCGCGCGTGATGGGACGTGGTGTAAGATGGCGCTTAATAGTATTGAGCTCTGTAAACATGCAGAAGTCCACGATGCGCAGCTTAGAGATGAGATGCAACAGAAAACTTTGCGAAAACTGGCCGCACAGCCAGAACAGGCCACCACGAACGCTGCAAAATCTCTTAGACGTGGAGCGAACAAAGAGCGCGTAGTGAACAAGCAATTCACCGATTCGGAGGGCGACGAGGAGCACAGTGAGGATGCGACAGTCAAAGAGCGACATGGAGCGACGCTGGCAAAGGCATTTCTTGAAGGTGGTCGGAAGGAAGAAGCCTCTGGACAAGAACGGTAATACCGAATAGATCTAACGGCTGCAGGCGCACCTGTGCCTCCTTACATGTCTAGTTCGAATGAATAAGGAGACAGACCTGAGTTCACTGAGGCCTGCTCTAGAAGCACCACGCGCGTATGTCTTTAACAACTCTATAGTGTTTAAGCTTCTGGAGAAGCTGCACATTATTTTGTCTGACGTTTGCATGTGACCTTCAAGTACGTACGGTAGAGAATATGCTCCTGGTTGAACGTAAGGCGTATTTACATATTCCTCGCACCTGTCGCGCTGCCCCTGCGAGCAGCTGCCACTTCTTGTATCATAGTTACGAGTACACTATATCCTTCGAAGCGCTGAAGAAGTAGACGAGTTACATACACACAGCCGCCACAAATTCAGCGCGCGTCAGTAGACAGAGTGCACAGCCAGAGAGACAGGCCGGTAGCTGCACCTCCTCCTCAGTGAATACCTCTACCCGCATATATACATGACGTACCTTTAGCTAGTGAAGGTATGGAATGCATTAGACGTTCAATCGTTTCTGTTTCCTAGTGCTCCATCCCATTTTTTTTTGGGTCAGCAAGCGGCTGGAGCTTCTCCGAACCCGCTGCGTCCTGCTATTCGTCTCGCCTAAAGGCACGTGTCCTCGAGGACAAACAGCTGTAGAAGGACAGCGCTGGCTAAAATCAGTAGCTGCGGAATCCCTTCATCAGCCTGTTATTACACCCTCAGCCTTCAACTGCCAAGGCCCGTCGTCGAGCGCCTGCGAGTCGTTAGACTCAAGGAAGGGCACCGAAGGAGTGATGCAGAACAACACGGACTCGGCTGCAAATCAAAGACAGCCAGTAGTAAATGTAGAGAGCCAAATTGATTTCACAGCGTTTACAGAGAAAGAAGAAGGAGCACCCCTCTGCCTTCCGAATGAAGAGCCCTTCGAAGAAACAGAGGACAACGAAGTACGCAGATCCAGCATTGACGGCGTTGAGAATAACAGAGAGGCAGCCTGCGAAGAACCCGCCGACACTGAAGCTCCAGAGAGCGCTGAAGGCGAAAAAGCTCACGATGATGATACGCTTCGCCTCGAAGATGAAAAGGCAAATAATAAGCCTTGTAATTCAGAATCTTCGACCCCCGAGGACGCCTGTGAAGAACCTCTGCGATACGACAGCAAGGAAGTGACAGGACAAGAGGAGAACGCTGAGGACAGATGTGACAACGGCGCTAACAAGGAAGGCCCTCACAGGTTGCAGGAGAACACTAAGGACAAGGATGACGACGGCGATAACAAGGAAGGACCTAAGGGGTTGCAGGCTTTTGCCGAGAAGACGCCCAACAACAGGTCCAGCGCAACAAGTACAGGCGGAAGTCGCGCGTCCTCTTCATTCATTGACTCCATTCTGGCTCCAAGTGTGTCATCACCTTACTCAGTGCAAAACTGCCGGGAGGGTCTTTCGTCGCTCCGGGCCAACAGGAGACGTCAGGAATCTCGGATTATTGAAAGAAACCTTGCGGAAGAAGACGCCAACGACGAAGATGCTCACAGTGGAGCTCTGCAGTTGGACAGTACTAAGCAAACCAGCGCTTGTGAAGATGCCGACGTTTGGAAAGACATCACTGACCCCGCGGCCCTCTCCCTGGAGGTGCGTTAACGTTATGCTGGAGCTCATTAAAGTGTACACCAAGGCGAATGAAAGCAACCTCTCGTAAGCCTATGTAGTGCGAAAGTAGCAGCACCAGACACATGAACACAAGAAGCACAAGAGTGCTTACGGTAGTGCACGCACCCAAGAGAACAAGTGGAGATCTACTTGTCCCAGGCTTTTGTTTCTTCTTCTGATGCCAATAACGAGAGCAGCACAGACAGCTAAGAAGTAGCGCACTGCCCTGTACTTGAAGCAGCATGCCTGAGTCGTTCTCTCTACGTTTTTGAATCCACCCGACGGAATTTAGTGGAATTTTCCTCTGAACCAGAGGAAAGGGGAGAGTGCCAGATTGAGTGCTCCTCAAAGTGTGTTCCTCGTCTTCTTTTCCTACCTGTCTTCTCGATACACTTCCGACAGGGAAGGAGAGCAGTGCGTGGAAAGCAAGTAATTCTGAACCGCTATGTTTTTCTCAAAGGCCGTCAACCGGTGTTTCAATTTGCGCATAATGTGACACGATTGCTGTTCTATAACTTTGTGACGTGTGACTGCAGGAAGTGCTAGTGTATCGACAGGAGCAACAGAAAGCCAAAGAAGTCGCTGATCTCAAAGCTCAGGTTGCCGAGCAAATTGAAGAGCTGCAAAAACGTTACGAGGTAAAGTGTGATGCGCCTACACTGGCGTGAGCGCAGACTGCGAAGTTTTTCTCGCATCACTAGTTTCACAAAGCCGTTCCCTAAGAGAAACTCGCCTTACACGTTAGTGCCACTCTGACATGTGTAAAGGGCGTTCGCCTTCTTTACCACCTCATACTACCACCGGCGCACTGAAATCTCCGTGTAAGATGTCCCGTTCCAGGGTGCTACTACCGGGAAAGAGGCGCCTTCGGTGCTGAGGGGCCTTCAGTGGACGTATGTGGGTGTGCACCCACAGTATCCGCAAGCATTGCGTTCTCACATGTAGAACAATAGTAGTGGTTCGTGTCGGTCGTAAATCAGCCCCGTTACTTTTACGGGGCTGCAGCATGTTCAGTTTGAGTTCGTGGTGGTGGCCCTTATAAACGAAGACGTGCCACAAAGTTCGCTGCTGGGGTCGGTACAACAGACTTCCGACTGTGACACATTGATTTACAGCAGTGTGTCTATAGGTGCTTGTTTGAGGGGTATCCTGTGACCTGAATCATCTACCCTTGAGAACCCTTCATTTAAAAAATATAGATTCAACGTGCAGTTACCCGTCGCACCGGGACGCTGCCAGTCGCCGGCGCTCAAGTGGGTTCAGCAGCATATGTGTGGAAATCTGCGGCACATATACTGTGCGACATTCTACCACTTCTACGCACAAATAATGTAGTCAGTCCCTTAGAGACGGTGTTACGTTTGTGCCGCTCCGCCACGTTTCACGACTTCAAGTTGCGTATTGCCCCAAAAAAGTAAACACCACGTTACTTGGTTGAAGAGGAGTTTTCACGCAAGAAGTTACTATGTAGTCGTTGGATGAGGTCAACTAGGCTTGCTCGCACTCACCTAAATTTTCTTCGCTGCGGCGAGCTTCAAAGGATAACGTTTTGAAGATGTGCTTTGAAGCAGTACCGTCGCGTGTCGTTGTACTGTCAGGAGATCTTAACCAAGAGGGAACAGCTAGATTTAGGCTCCTTTGATCCGGAAGACGATTCTTGGCTGGTTGACCCAGACTACGTGAGGAGCGTCAGGGAGGCAGCTGCCGAAGAAATTCGACAGGAGATGCAGAAAGTCGAGAAGGAACTGGAAAGCAGTGTCATGGGTTTGCGAACAATCATCGTAAGTTTGTGTTTCAACAGGACCACCAACCTCAGCTGCGCGCTTGATGGAAGCACACGGTCTGATGAGGTTTAAAAAGTATTTACCGTGCAAAATATTGTATACTGGTCCTAGTCCGCAGTTGTGCTTTCGGGGGACCCTTAGGCGGTGGGTAATGCCCAGCAACCCTGCAGGATGGCAACCGCGGATCCACATTTGAATATATCTGTTATGGAGATACCATTTGATTCTTCTCAGATGGAATGGGAGAGAAGAGAAGTTGCGGTCATTCAGCAATGTTGCGCGTATCCTTGTCGTCTCAACGTAGGGAAGAGTGTCCGAACCTTGTCCACGTAATCTTGAGAGGAGCGGTATATTCATGATGGAAACGCCATATATAGGGAAGACAGGGCAGCTTCAATTATGCATATGCGCTCTATTTGACTGGTGTAAACGTGTGGTCGCAAGATCTGGACAGCACGAAAGACTGCCAGGTGTGATATATCAACCGTAGTGAGTGGCACTCATAAATGCTAGTTGCCCGGCCCGGCGAAGCCCGAGTGCTGCTCGTTAAAGACTGGTGCAAGTGGTATGCTTAAATGGGTCGGCAGAGCCATGTCTGCCAGCCTGGATCTTCAAATTCTAAATGTCTGCGCAGCGTTCTGCTCTAAAACGTATTTGCCATAATGTGTGCATACGTTTGAAACATCAGAAAAGTAGTTGATGACATCTAAGATACATATATATATATATATATATATAAACACACGTATACGCGAAGACGTGCGTGTACCTTTTTCGTTTACGTTCTATGGGGTGGTATCCCTTTCGCTCTGTTGCTTTCGAATGCAGCGGCGTAACAGGGACCGTCTGAGCGTTCTAACCGTCAACGCATTCTTTACAGATTACTCAGTGCGAACTTATCCCTGCTATTTGATTTCATCTTCTCCGGAGGTCAGTTTACCGTACAACTGTTCAACTACGCTCTAAAAAATAGGACCACCGTCGTTTCATTTCCTCCTGTCATCCCACGGCACCTCTGTTCTCCAGTCTGTCGCAGAAGGTGACGATCATGTTACTCCGCCTGACTGCGCCGCTGTCCAATGTGTTGTTCCACCGCCTTCTGCTTCATCCTCTTGCCGTGCTGAATTATACAGTGAGCACTTTCCACTCTACTTCTTTGTCACTTGTGCACAGGTCCGAAGGGTCGCTTGTCTATTACGTGTATCCCGTAGCAGCGTAAACAGTTCGGTTCGCCCTTGCTCTGCGCTCATTAAGCAATATCCACAACAGACAACATCCGTATCTATCCAGCAACCGCTTGATAGCTCGCGTTGAGCGTGAGTTGGCGGAGTTTTTCGCTACATCCTTTTAAGTCCTTTCTTGCCTGTCTCATTCGTAGCCCCAAATGCTCCACTACATCCACATCACCCGCGTTTTGGCTTTACTCTTCCAACGTTCTTTCTCGTAAATCTTTCCCTACTCTTCAGTCACATAAAAGAGATCGGCACCTCTCTCACACGGCGTCACATTGCAGCACCGCTAGCTTAAGTTTCTAAAAGTATCTGGAGCGTGTGAGTATTGCAGTGTTCGCACTTAGGCTGAGGACGCAACATTTCTGCACATTCTTAGATCACCGTACGAAAGGCGCATGTGAAGAAGTTTCTCTGTGTCATAGAACCCCAAGGGCAATGTCGTTCACGATGTAGGTGGAGAGGCTACGTTACGCTGCGGCCACGCCTCACACAAGTGACAACGCCTCAGAACAGTCAGGAGGCGGCCAGGATCAGCAGCGGGATGGTATCGGAACCCTCACAAATTGTTCCGCGTCACCTAACAGATCAGAAGTTGCTCGGACACCGTATGCCGATGCAACCCAGCCTGGGGCAGGTACGGTGATATGGACAGACAGAGCCAAATCGCCACATTCTACGTTACACACAGCGGTGGAACATTTGTATGAGATGAAGCGTGTGGCGCTTTAATCACAGAAGAAGGCAGCAGAGATCTATCACCACTGATACTGTGGACGACACATTGACATGTATGTTTACACACCGTGATGTCCAACGACAACAACCTCTGACAAGCAAACAGCTACAGTAACAGGAAGACTTCCTAAAAATGCAACTGTGAAATGCTTCCGGATTCGTCTCCCGTTTTCAATTCTTCTACATGCAGCGAAGCGAAGCGACTCCCAGTCCTCATCGAGAGGGGGAACTGCAAACAGCGTGTTCCGAGCAAAGCGTGCTGACGAAGAAAGGAATGCAACCGAGGCGTCACTAAGAGAACAGCTGCAACAGCGTGCAAAGCAATTGGTCAACTTGAAAAAAGCGGCGGGCACTGCTGAGCTTCCTCGATGCCCCTCGCTTCGTTCCACCAAACGAACAGTAGGAGCTACTGCAACAGCACACGAAGAAAGAAATATTACGCAGCAAACGCACGAGGTGGCAGGAAGTCCCTCACTAGCGCACGACGCCATCACCGGGCCTTCTATCGGCACCAATGAGTCTACCAAGTCAGCTTATTATCAAGATAGGCCTTCTCAACCTGGACAAAATTTAGCTGCTACAAGTGCCGAAGTAGCCGGGAAAAAACAAGCTGAAAGTAGTGAAGCCTGCCGTTCAGGTGAGAAAAATTTTAGTAATCTTCTTTGGACCACCGTACATACAGCACTCACCGGCATTGCTGTGCTGAAGCCCCTGCACTGTAGCGCATCATCTTCATGCCGAAGGCGATATCACTGTACTCAAGCTGTTCTGAGGTCTCGCTTGAATTCCAAGGTGTCCATGCTGTCAACATTGGTTTACCCTATTTTCTATGCATTTGTACTGCCTCTTCCTCTTGTTGTATGCGCCTCTTAAGTAACAATGCCCCAGGAATTGGGCAGGACTGCTCGCGCGACGCATTGCTGGTTTACCCTGGACGGAATGTTCCTGTTTTTTTCGATATGTGAGCCTCGTCTCTCTTCCCGTAGGCTTCGACATTTGGAGAGAGGAACAACGCGAGACAAGGTTGAGGGAAAGGGAAAGACTTCTTGCAATGAAACCAGATGAAAACTATGTTAGCGAAATCGACGCGAAAAGGATCGAGGAAACCATCAGTTCTATGGGGAACCACCGGCTGAAGACTGACGAAAGTCGAGCCGTGACACGCGTGTAAGGCTGATGATGTGGAGGTGTTGTGATTAAATTTCAGAACCGGAGCAGCTCACGCGTCTGTGGATATGCAGGAGGTTATACGCAAGTAGTGCCAAAAACGTCTGCCGCCAAGTTCATATCACAGTAAAACTGAACTTTCTGTTGAGTTTAAATATATATATATATATGTATATACGTATATATGAGCACCCGTGTATACATATTACGCGCGTACGTTTCTAATATGCTGTCTGCCCTGAGTAAGCAGCGAATAGGTAAGTTTTTTAGAAGACGTTGCTCAAGTGGAAAGCAGATGCTACGTTGTTGAAGGCAGGTGTGTAGAAGGCATTGTGCAAATTCACCACGTAAGGATTATAACAGCTCACATACAGGTAGAACGAATCTAAAAATATGGGCGTAGTGTCGCAGCACGAGTCAACTTTAGTAAACATGGAGGACGAGGTGTAGGTGATGTGCGGGTTTGTCAATCGTTGATAGAATGAACACAAAGACCAAGACAGAAGATATGTGGAAACTGCTCGAGGAGACTCAAGAGTCTATCGTCCATTTTAACATGTTAGTTCAAGGCCTTTCCTCTCAGAAGATAAAGCTCCGGCAAGACGGGCGGGAACAACTGCGCATCTTGCAGGACATGGCTGAGGAACTGGAACAAGACACGCCTGTGCCTTTGGAGCTGATTGACCAGGTTGCATACGTCATAGAAGCACAGGACCCGGAGGAAGACCCTCATCGAGCATCCCTCATCACCAGGGAAGATATGCTGTAAGCCGTTGAAAATTCCACGTTTATCTATTGAAAATTAGATGCCGTGAGGTTCCGCGGTGACCTTGAGCGCGACACTGTCGGAAATACAGCAACTCTTAAGGAATTGCCGTTTGCAGATCGTAGTCGCAGACCTTTCAGACCCGCTGATGACAAGCGACTGTATGGAAGGACGATTGTGCAAGAAGCATCAGTGTAAAGATGCACCGCCATCTGACCACACACTGTTCGTAGGGAGGCACTCTACTCTAATCGACGCGTGCATCGCTCTACGCAGGCAGTAGTATTTTGTTATCGTCGTAGAATGTAGTGCACGATTCCTGAGACGTGGAGCTAGTTGCGCCTCACGTATCTTCCTCTCAGTCCGTTTGGGATATCGTTTTTCAAACTGTTTCCTGATAGTATCGGCTCCTTGTGCCGTCTGCCAACAAGTGGAGGATCAGATATGTCGCCTCAGCACAGGCGGGTTTGTGTCTGTTGTCTATACTTCATAACGAACTCCCTTCACATCATGCGTGTGCGCTCGAGGGCACGTTGTGCCAGGCTGTAAACATGTAATGCGTAGACTCCTCATCCCCTGCCGCTGTGGTTTCTCCTCCACGCACATAGTTCCATCTGGTCTTTATTCGAGCCTTCACGACGTTTAGCCTCTATCACTTTTCCGGTTCACGATGAGAGTTCCCCTACTGTAATTAATCGGTAACGCTGTGTGTGCATGCAATAAACGTATTGCTACAGCTCTAAAGATTGCACACTGACATGAACACTTCCATCTTTTTCTACAGTATCTGCGTGTTTAAAGCTTTGTCACTCTCAGACTCGTCTCAGAAAAGTAAGTCTGCACCGTACTCCAGCCTGTTTACTTCTCTCAGGTTATTCCTTGAAAATCAGAAATCTGTGAAAGACGACGCGAGTGACGGCACGCGCTCGTCACCGTTTCTGGCTACACTTGGACCAATAGATGAGGTCACTGAGGTGATTCAACAATTGCCTCCTGAAAGTGAAATATCACTTTCGCAATTGAAGGAACCTGTTGAACATCGCTGCTCCTTAGAAGAGTGCATGCGCTTGCGAGAAAGCATGCAAACAGTGTCGGGTGTAAACAGTCTTGTTAGAGGGACATCACCTAAAATGGACTCTAATCAGCTTTCTCAAAACAAGCGGTCGCCTTCTTCCTCTCGCGAGCCTCCCCCAGAGGACTTAACCAGTGTCGATAGGTTAGTGCATCCCGTTAAAAAGTTAGAGCTACTATCCGTCAATCCACGTCACTCTGACCAAGGTGCACAATTCATGTCTACGTCTTCCGTCAGCGAGATGCCGATTGTTCTATTATGCCGTCGTGCAGATGTTAAACAGTTCTGTGCCGAGGTTAAATGTACTTGTAGGCAAGTACTCTCGAAAACGTTCGAAGAGCTCGAAAACCTGAAGGATACATACATTCATGGCTCAAATCGACGCAAAACTTATGGGTTACTCGCTGAGCAGCGTCGAGTGCACCAGCGCATGTATTTTGACGAGATCAGACGTCTCGCACGTCAGCAAGGCAGCAGGGTCGACGCTGCTTGTGATTGTCCAGACTCGTTAACACCAGAGATAATGGAGAAAATATTGTCACAGCGTCAAATAGAGCTCCAGTGTGCAAGTATTCGCTTGATCAAGAAGGTACAGACTTCACTGCACTCGAGCCCGTCAAACGGCTGGATTGTGTCCCCAGGGTGCCAACGCTGTTTACGGAATCAACCCGCACAAAGGTTCCCCTCATCCGCACACCTTCATCCGTGCGTTCAAGCATATCCACACAACATCTGTCCGCTTCGGAAAACGTTGACTAGCCACTATAACCTGATAGTGGGGAATATGCCACGGCGAAAACCGGTGGGATCTAGCGTGAAAAAATCTGAAGTGACTAGAAACGTCTAAAGAGGTACATGCCTCATGAATGTCTTGCGCTAGGGCAGCTGGATCAGTCTGGATGACCTCAACTTACAACGATGCGTGCAACCTATAATTGACCACCACGTGTCCTTTGTCGCTCATTTCATCATCACAGGACAAATACACACGTGCTAGTACGTGGTAGTTTATCCGCCGCATCACTTCCGTGATGAATACGCAACGGCAGGAGTGTCAGTCGCGCGTGATGTCCTTTAAGGAGCTTTTACAAGACAAGTACCTCCTAACTTTTTGCCACAGCACTTTTAGCATCAATGCAGTCGTAAACGGGGCTGTTCATCTTTCTTTACTTGTACGCTGGCCAGACTATTCAGCTGTTAATTTTTACGTACTGTTATTTCTGTTGAGTTCGAGACGCAGTGACTAAGCTCCCCTTTTTTGGGAACGGCAAGGTTCCGCTTTTTATATGCTGACGAAAAGAGTTTGTGCCTTTCGAGGCCAGTCACAGACTGCAGTAGTAGATGCCTTTAATCTGACGTTACGCTAAGTCTCGTTACTGCAGCTGTTGCACAGCATGACTTCTTTTGACGAAGACGTTCGTGCCGCTTTTGAGGAGCGCGTAGAAGTTCTATCCACGGTGAAGCTTGCAGGAATTCAGCAAATGGTAAGCGCAGACTTCGTAAACACGCAGTGAGTGAGAACAGCGCGCTTGAAAATTTTTGCCGGATCTAAGGCTGCATCGCAAACCGCGCATCAGGTTTTTATTCGCCTAGTTTCACGAAGTTACTATCAACCTTAGACGGCCGAGTGGGGGTGCCTGGGAGGCTTTAAACATTGTCGGCGTTATTGTTTCACATACACCGCACAAAGCTGTTGTTTTCCAACCAAGTGCCTGCATCGTCACGACTGCATTAAGAGGTTATGACTCGTGCAACACATTGCATAGCCCTTTGGCGGCATACTTCTGGAAGTCCTGTTGTAGACGTCAAACCTATATATTCATTATGTAGTGAGGTTTTTAGGGCAAACTCCTGTCAGTCGTGTTGTAAACATCGAACCTAGAATTTCAACAGCTGGAGAGAGACAAAAATGATAAAAGAAACTGCGTAGCAATTAGCAGAACAAGCGGAAAAGGACCGTGTATCCTAGCAGACCACATATTTTCAGGTTTACCTTGAGGAGCTGGAGCTCCTCGAGCTTATGGAGGCAGAAGACGAAAAGCTACGAAAGGAGCTCAGTGCAGAGCGACAAGAGCTGGCTAACGTGCAAGACAAATCCGCAGGTGCACAAGCTGTGCTTGGAGAGAAAATTGACGAGCTCGACCAGTTCCGCGTAAGGAGGGTCTGAAACACTTCGCTGGGTCTCGCGTACGTCACTGTTGCTCTTTTCTGAATTGACTACGGTACATGCCTCAGGTTTTAACGTTGTGAGTAGTCCAGAAAGACATGGTTAAATCTGAGCATCTCTACAAGTGCTGTGCATTTTTTCATTTGGGAACTGGTCTGCTTTTGCGGAAAGTGAAATGATATCGCCGTCACTCGCAATTCCTGTTACGCCCGAAACGGAAAGGCACACAACGACGATCAAACAAATTCTGTCAACGTCATCTCTGCATCAATCTCTTACCAGTCCTCGTTATTCGGGTTTGCCACTGCAGACTATGGAGGATCTTGTGCGACAGAAAGCACAAGAAGTCATCGGAGAGGGAAATCAGTTTGCGGCTCAACTTTGGCAGCTTTTCAATCGAAAGGTTAGTTTCGGAGAAACAGTAAAGGAAACAACTTGTGCTTTGCCCAAGGAAGAGATTGTATGCTCTTTGTGTCGAGTTCTCTCTGGAAAAAGTCGTTGTTATATGTCGCCTTCAAAGGCAGCGTTGCCGCAAAAGTATGCTGTAGTGTGCACAGTGCATCTCAATGCCGTGCTCCGAACTTCGCCAGATCGGACATGGACCACAATTTCCTATTGAAATAAGCTGACAGAGCAGGATGTGACGATCTGCGACGCGACTGTAGCGCACATCTTTTGTCGAAATACATTGTCAATTGAACCCTTTGAGCGTAGTAGCGCTTCCGTCGAAGGAACGCATTCGTTGTCAACGACGCCCTCCGCCTGTTGGGGAGAGAGAGGACTAAAGGTTCTTGCCACTGAGAAAGCGACGCAAAATCGTACCTGTTTCTTTACTCATTCACAGTATCGATAACTATTGATGAAACACACAAGAACGCACATGTTGTATGGGATTAAGACTAATCTCACGCTGTAATAACGATTGGAGCGCTACGCCTGAGTGAGTTCGTACGTATATGAGCATAGCTCCCGAACTGGTCAACAAGATTCGTTGTACAAATGAAGCAAAGACGATATGCAGCCTAACTCTGGTCACCCTGCACTGGAGACGCAAAGGTGTCTTGTTCTCTGCTATCGATAATTTACTGGGTTTTCTCAGGTGAAGAAACAGCGGAGGTGTTTGCCGGAAGAGGAGGAAGACGACGAAGATGACGACATGCGTAAACTGGGTAGGGCTAACACTA
>CATKUM010000323.1:0-52000 GCA_949786405.1 Onychomys arenicola
TTTATGTAAGAGGAGCTGTGGTGTGTATCAGTTTCATAAGCAGAGTTGAACTACATATGCTCCGTATGAGTAGGAAACACAGTTCTTTTTTTCTGGGCATGCGCATTGTTCTTGCTGTATTGGAGACGCTGGAAAGAAGGGCTTGCTTCTTGCGTTAAAATAGAGTGTGTTTCATGGATGAGAACACTGGTCTGATTTTCCCTTCAGAACCGGCGTTAAACCGCAGGATCTGTGTCTTCCTTCAAACAAGAGTTCATTTCTGGTAAACCGAGTGAATTTTGGGCTCAAAAGATTTTACACAGTTCAAAAAGCCAATATAATTCTCACTATTAACTAAAGATGATTTATTTAAGAGGTGCTGTGGTTTGTATCAGATTCATAAGCAGAGTTGTTCTACATATGGTCCGTATGAGTAGGAAACTCAGTTCATTTTTTCTGGGCATGTGCATGGTTCTTGCTGTATTGGAGTCGCTGGAAAGAAGAGCTTGCTTCTTGCGTGGAAACAGAGTATATTTCATGGATGAGAACACTAGTCTGAATTTCCCTTCAGAAACGAAGTTAAACTGCAGGATCTGTGTCTTCCTTCAAGAAAGAGTGCATTTCTTGTAAACCGAGTGAATTTTGGGCTCAAAAGGTTTTACACAGTTCAAAAACCCAATGCGATTCTCTATATTAACTAAACAGCATTCATTTAATAGGTGCTGTGGTTTGTACCAGTTTCATAAGCAGACTTAATCTACATATGGTCTGCATGAGTAGTAAACACAGTTCTTTTCTGAGATCATGCTCATGGTTCTTGCTGTATTGGAGACGCTGGAAAGAAGAGCTTGCTTCTTCCATTAAAACAGAGTGTGTTGCAGGGATGAGAACTCTGGATTGAATTTCCCTTCTGAAACGGAGTTAAACTCCAGGATCTGTGTCTTCCTACAAGCAAGAGTTCATTTCTGGTAAACCAAGAGAATTTTGGGCTCAAATGATTTTTCGCAGGTCACGAACCCAACAGGATTCTCACTATTATCTAAAGAGCATTTATGTAAGAGGAGCTCTGGTTTGCATCAGTTTCATAAGCAGAGGTGAACTACATATGGTCCTTATGAGTAGGAAACACAGTTCTTTTTTCTGGGCATGCGCATGGTTCTTTCTGTATTAGAGACTCTGGAAAGAAGAGCTTGCTTCTTGTGTTAAAACAGAGTGTGTTTCAGGGATGAGAACTCTGGTCTGATTTTCCCTTCAGAAACAGAGGTAAACCACAGGTTCAGTGTCTTCCTACAAGCAAGTGTTCATTTCTGGTAAACCCAATGAATTTTGGGATCAAATGATTTTTCGCAGTTCACGACCAACGCGATTCTCACTATTTAATAAAGAGGATTAATGTAGGAGGTGCTGTGGTTTGTATCAATTTCATAAGAAGGGTTGATCTACATCTGGTCTGTACGAGTAGGAAACACAGTTCTTTTTTGAGGGCATGCTCATGGTTCTTACTGTATTGGAGACGCTGGAACAAATAGCTTGCTTCTTGCGAGAAAACAGAGTATGTTTCATGGATGAGAACCCTGGTTTGGATTTCCCTTCAGAAACGGAGTTAAACCCCAGGATCTGTGTCTTCCTACAAGCAAGAGATCATTTCTGGTAAACACAGTGAATTTTGGGCTCAAAAGATTTTTCGCTGTTCAAAACCCAAGGCGATTCTCACTATTAACTAAAGAGCATTTATGTAAGAGGAGCTGTGGTCTGTATCAGTTTCATAAGCAGAGTTGAACTACATATGGTCCGTATGAGTAGGAAACACAATTCTTTTTTTCTTGGCATGCGCATTGTTCTTGCTGTATTGGAGACGCTGGAAAGAAGGGCTTGCTTCTTGCGTTAAAATAGAGTGTGTTTCATGGATGAGAACACAGGTCTGAATTTCTCTTCTGAAACTGAGTTTAACCAAAGGCTCTGTGTCTTCCTACAAGCAAGAGTTCATTTCCGGTAAAGCCAGTTATTTTTCGGATAAAATGAATTTACACAGTTCACGAAACCAATACGATTTTCACTATTAAATAAAGAGCATCTATGGAAGAGATGATGTGGTTTGCATCAGTTTCATAAGCAGAGTTGAACTAGATATGTTCCGTATGAGTAGGAAACACAGTTCTTTTTTTCTGGGCTTGCTCATTGTCCTTGCTGTATTGGAGACGCTGGAAAGAAGAGCTTGCTTCTTGTGTTAAAACAGAGTGTGTTTCAGGGATGAGAACTCTGGTCTGAATTTCCCTTCAGAAACGGAGTTAAACCACAGGATCTGTGTCTTCCTACAAGCAAGAGATCATTTCTGGTAAACACAGTGATTTTGGGCTCAAAAGATTTTTCGCTGTTCACGAACCCAAGGCGATTCTCACTATTAACTAAAGAGCATTTATGTAAGAGGATCTGTGGTCTGTATCAGTTTCATAAGCAGAGTTGAACTACATATGATCTGTATGTCTAGGAAACACTGTTCTTTTTTGAGGGCATGCTCATGGTTCTTACTCTATTGGAGACACTGGAAAGAAGAGCTTGCTTCTTGCATTTAAACAGAGTTTGTTTCATGGATGAGACTCTTCCCTGAATTTCCCTTCTGAAACGGAGTTAAACACCAGGATCTGTGTCTTCCTACAAGCAAGAGTTCATTTCTGGTAAACCCAGTGAATTTTTGGCTCAAATGATTTTTCGCAGTTCACGAACCCAACGCGATTCTCACTATTATCTAAAGAGCACTTATGTAAGAGGAGCTCTGGTTTGCATCAGTTTCATAAGCAGAGTGGAACTACATATGGTCCCTATAAGTAGGAAACACAGTTCTTTTTTTCAGGGCATGCTCATGGTTCTTGCTGTATAGGAGAATCTGGAGAAAAGAGCTTGCTTCTTGCTTTAAAACAGAGTGTGTTTCAGGAATGAGAAATCTGGTCTAAATTTCCCTTCATAGACTGAGTTAAACCCCAGGATCTATGTCTACCTAGAAGCAAGAGTTCATTTCTGGTAAACCAAGAGAATTTTCGGCTCAAATGATTTAACACAGTTCTAGTTCCCAAAGCGATTATCACTATTCACTAAAGAGCATTTATGTAAGAGGAGCTGTGGTGTGTATCAGTTTCATAAGCAGAGTTGAACTACATATGCTCCGTATGAGTAGGAAACACAGTTCTTTTTTTCTGGGCATGCGCATTGTTCTTGCTGTATTGGAGACGCTGGAAAGAAGGGCTTGCTTCTTGCGTTAAAATAGAGTGTGTTTCATGGATGAGAACACTGGTCTGATTTTCCCTTCAGAACCGGCGTTAAACCGCAGGATCTGTGTCTTCCTTCAAACAAGAGTTCATTTCTGGTAAACCGAGTGAATTTTGGGCTCAAAAGATTTTACACAGTTCAAAAAGCCAATATAATTCTCACTATTAACTAAAGATGATTTATTTAAGAGGTGCTGTGGTTTGTATCAGATTCATAAGCAGAGTTGTTCTACATATGGTCCGTATGAGTAGGAAACTCAGTTCATTTTTTCTGGGCATGTGCATGGTTCTTGCTGTATTGGAGTCGCTGGAAAGAAGAGCTTGCTTCTTGCGTGGAAACAGAGTATATTTCATGGATGAGAACACTAGTCTGAATTTCCCTTCAGAAACGAAGTTAAACTGCAGGATCTGTGTCTTCCTTCAAGAAAGAGTGCATTTCTTGTAAACCGAGTGAATTTTGGGCTCAAAAGGTTTTACACAGTTCAAAAACCCAATGCGATTCTCTATATTAACTAAACAGCATTCATTTAATAGGTGCTGTGGTTTGTACCAGTTTCATAAGCAGACTTAATCTACATATGGTCTGCATGAGTAGTAAACACAGTTCTTTTCTGAGATCATGCTCATGGTTCTTGCTGTATTGGAGACGCTGGAAAGAAGAGCTTGCTTCTTCCATTAAAACAGAGTGTGTTGCAGGGATGAGAACTCTGGATTGAATTTCCCTTCTGAAACGGAGTTAAACTCCAGGATCTGTGTCTTCCTACAAGCAAGAGTTCATTTCTGGTAAACCAAGAGAATTTTGGGCTCAAATGATTTTTCGCAGGTCACGAACCCAACAGGATTCTCACTATTATCTAAAGAGCATTTATGTAAGAGGAGCTCTGGTTTGCATCAGTTTCATAAGCAGAGGTGAACTACATATGGTCCTTATGAGTAGGAAACACAGTTCTTTTTTCTGGGCATGCGCATGGTTCTTTCTGTATTAGAGACTCTGGAAAGAAGAGCTTGCTTCTTGTGTTAAAACAGAGTGTGTTTCAGGGATGAGAACTCTGGTCTGATTTTCCCTTCAGAAACAGAGGTAAACCACAGGTTCAGTGTCTTCCTACAAGCAAGTGTTCATTTCTGGTAAACCCAATGAATTTTGGGATCAAATGATTTTTCGCAGTTCACGACCAACGCGATTCTCACTATTTAATAAAGAGGATTAATGTAGGAGGTGCTGTGGTTTGTATCAATTTCATAAGAAGGGTTGATCTACATCTGGTCTGTACGAGTAGGAAACACAGTTCTTTTTTGAGGGCATGCTCATGGTTCTTACTGTATTGGAGACGCTGGAACAAATAGCTTGCTTCTTGCGAGAAAACAGAGTATGTTTCATGGATGAGAACCCTGGTTTGGATTTCCCTTCAGAAACGGAGTTAAACCCCAGGATCTGTGTCTTCCTACAAGCAAGAGATCATTTCTGGTAAACACAGTGAATTTTGGGCTCAAAAGATTTTTCGCTGTTCAAAACCCAAGGCGATTCTCACTATTAACTAAAGAGCATTTATGTAAGAGGAGCTGTGGTCTGTATCAGTTTCATAAGCAGAGTTGAACTACATATGGTCCGTATGAGTAGGAAACACAATTCTTTTTTTCTTGGCATGCGCATTGTTCTTGCTGTATTGGAGACGCTGGAAAGAAGGGCTTGCTTCTTGCGTTAAAATAGAGTGTGTTTCATGGATGAGAACACAGGTCTGAATTTCTCTTCTGAAACTGAGTTTAACCAAAGGCTCTGTGTCTTCCTACAAGCAAGAGTTCATTTCCGGTAAAGCCAGTTATTTTTCGGATAAAATGAATTTACACAGTTCACGAAACCAATACGATTTTCACTATTAAATAAAGAGCATCTATGGAAGAGATGATGTGGTTTGCATCAGTTTCATAAGCAGAGTTGAACTAGATATGTTCCGTATGAGTAGGAAACACAGTTCTTTTTTTCTGGGCTTGCTCATTGTCCTTGCTGTATTGGAGACGCTGGAAAGAAGAGCTTGCTTCTTGTGTTAAAACAGAGTGTGTTTCAGGGATGAGAACTCTGGTCTGAATTTCCCTTCAGAAACGGAGTTAAACCACAGGATCTGTGTCTTCCTACAAGCAAGAGATCATTTCTGGTAAACACAGTGATTTTGGGCTCAAAAGATTTTTCGCTGTTCACGAACCCAAGGCGATTCTCACTATTAACTAAAGAGCATTTATGTAAGAGGATCTGTGGTCTGTATCAGTTTCATAAGCAGAGTTGAACTACATATGATCTGTATGTCTAGGAAACACTGTTCTTTTTTGAGGGCATGCTCATGGTTCTTACTCTATTGGAGACACTGGAAAGAAGAGCTTGCTTCTTGCATTTAAACAGAGTTTGTTTCATGGATGAGACTCTTCCCTGAATTTCCCTTCTGAAACGGAGTTAAACACCAGGATCTGTGTCTTCCTACAAGCAAGAGTTCATTTCTGGTAAACCCAGTGAATTTTTGGCTCAAATGATTTTTCGCAGTTCACGAACCCAACGCGATTCTCACTATTATCTAAAGAGCACTTATGTAAGAGGAGCTCTGGTTTGCATCAGTTTCATAAGCAGAGTGGAACTACATATGGTCCCTATAAGTAGGAAACACAGTTCTTTTTTTCAGGGCATGCTCATGGTTCTTGCTGTATAGGAGAATCTGGAGAAAAGAGCTTGCTTCTTGCTTTAAAACAGAGTGTGTTTCAGGAATGAGAAATCTGGTCTAAATTTCCCTTCATAGACTGAGTTAAACCCCAGGATCTATGTCTACCTAGAAGCAAGAGTTCATTTCTGGTAAACCAAGAGAATTTTCGGCTCAAATGATTTAACACAGTTCTAGTTCCCAAAGCGATTATCACTATTCACTAAAGAGCATTTATGTAAGAGGAGCTGTGGTGTGTATCAGTTTCATAAGCAGAGTTGAACTACATATGCTCCGTATGAGTAGGAAACACAGTTCTTTTTTTCTGGGCATGCGCATTGTTCTTGCTGTATTGGAGACGCTGGAAAGAAGGGCTTGCTTCTTGCGTTAAAATAGAGTGTGTTTCATGGATGAGAACACTGGTCTGATTTTCCCTTCAGAACCGGCGTTAAACCGCAGGATCTGTGTCTTCCTTCAAACAAGAGTTCATTTCTGGTAAACCGAGTGAATTTTGGGCTCAAAAGATTTTACACAGTTCAAAAAGCCAATATAATTCTCACTATTAACTAAAGATGATTTATTTAAGAGGTGCTGTGGTTTGTATCAGATTCATAAGCAGAGTTGTTCTACATATGGTCCGTATGAGTAGGAAACTCAGTTCATTTTTTCTGGGCATGTGCATGGTTCTTGCTGTATTGGAGTCGCTGGAAAGAAGAGCTTGCTTCTTGCGTGGAAACAGAGTATATTTCATGGATGAGAACACTAGTCTGAATTTCCCTTCAGAAACGAAGTTAAACTGCAGGATCTGTGTCTTCCTTCAAGAAAGAGTGCATTTCTTGTAAACCGAGTGAATTTTGGGCTCAAAAGGTTTTACACAGTTCAAAAACCCAATGCGATTCTCTATATTAACTAAACAGCATTCATTTAATAGGTGCTGTGGTTTGTACCAGTTTCATAAGCAGACTTAATCTACATATGGTCTGCATGAGTAGTAAACACAGTTCTTTTCTGAGATCATGCTCATGGTTCTTGCTGTATTGGAGACGCTGGAAAGAAGAGCTTGCTTCTTCCATTAAAACAGAGTGTGTTGCAGGGATGAGAACTCTGGATTGAATTTCCCTTCTGAAACGGAGTTAAACTCCAGGATCTGTGTCTTCCTACAAGCAAGAGTTCATTTCTGGTAAACCAAGAGAATTTTGGGCTCAAATGATTTTTCGCAGGTCACGAACCCAACAGGATTCTCACTATTATCTAAAGAGCATTTATGTAAGAGGAGCTCTGGTTTGCATCAGTTTCATAAGCAGAGGTGAACTACATATGGTCCTTATGAGTAGGAAACACAGTTCTTTTTTCTGGGCATGCGCATGGTTCTTTCTGTATTAGAGACTCTGGAAAGAAGAGCTTGCTTCTTGTGTTAAAACAGAGTGTGTTTCAGGGATGAGAACTCTGGTCTGATTTTCCCTTCAGAAACAGAGGTAAACCACAGGTTCAGTGTCTTCCTACAAGCAAGTGTTCATTTCTGGTAAACCCAATGAATTTTGGGATCAAATGATTTTTCGCAGTTCACGACCAACGCGATTCTCACTATTTAATAAAGAGGATTAATGTAGGAGGTGCTGTGGTTTGTATCAATTTCATAAGAAGGGTTGATCTACATCTGGTCTGTACGAGTAGGAAACACAGTTCTTTTTTGAGGGCATGCTCATGGTTCTTACTGTATTGGAGACGCTGGAACAAATAGCTTGCTTCTTGCGAGAAAACAGAGTATGTTTCATGGATGAGAACCCTGGTTTGGATTTCCCTTCAGAAACGGAGTTAAACCCCAGGATCTGTGTCTTCCTACAAGCAAGAGATCATTTCTGGTAAACACAGTGAATTTTGGGCTCAAAAGATTTTTCGCTGTTCAAAACCCAAGGCGATTCTCACTATTAACTAAAGAGCATTTATGTAAGAGGAGCTGTGGTCTGTATCAGTTTCATAAGCAGAGTTGAACTACATATGGTCCGTATGAGTAGGAAACACAATTCTTTTTTTCTTGGCATGCGCATTGTTCTTGCTGTATTGGAGACGCTGGAAAGAAGGGCTTGCTTCTTGCGTTAAAATAGAGTGTGTTTCATGGATGAGAACACAGGTCTGAATTTCTCTTCTGAAACTGAGTTTAACCAAAGGCTCTGTGTCTTCCTACAAGCAAGAGTTCATTTCCGGTAAAGCCAGTTATTTTTCGGATAAAATGAATTTACACAGTTCACGAAACCAATACGATTTTCACTATTAAATAAAGAGCATCTATGGAAGAGATGATGTGGTTTGCATCAGTTTCATAAGCAGAGTTGAACTAGATATGTTCCGTATGAGTAGGAAACACAGTTCTTTTTTTCTGGGCTTGCTCATTGTCCTTGCTGTATTGGAGACGCTGGAAAGAAGAGCTTGCTTCTTGTGTTAAAACAGAGTGTGTTTCAGGGATGAGAACTCTGGTCTGAATTTCCCTTCAGAAACGGAGTTAAACCACAGGATCTGTGTCTTCCTACAAGCAAGAGATCATTTCTGGTAAACACAGTGATTTTGGGCTCAAAAGATTTTTCGCTGTTCACGAACCCAAGGCGATTCTCACTATTAACTAAAGAGCATTTATGTAAGAGGATCTGTGGTCTGTATCAGTTTCATAAGCAGAGTTGAACTACATATGATCTGTATGTCTAGGAAACACTGTTCTTTTTTGAGGGCATGCTCATGGTTCTTACTCTATTGGAGACACTGGAAAGAAGAGCTTGCTTCTTGCATTTAAACAGAGTTTGTTTCATGGATGAGACTCTTCCCTGAATTTCCCTTCTGAAACGGAGTTAAACACCAGGATCTGTGTCTTCCTACAAGCAAGAGTTCATTTCTGGTAAACCCAGTGAATTTTTGGCTCAAATGATTTTTCGCAGTTCACGAACCCAACGCGATTCTCACTATTATCTAAAGAGCACTTATGTAAGAGGAGCTCTGGTTTGCATCAGTTTCATAAGCAGAGTGGAACTACATATGGTCCCTATAAGTAGGAAACACAGTTCTTTTTTTCAGGGCATGCTCATGGTTCTTGCTGTATAGGAGAATCTGGAGAAAAGAGCTTGCTTCTTGCTTTAAAACAGAGTGTGTTTCAGGAATGAGAAATCTGGTCTAAATTTCCCTTCATAGACTGAGTTAAACCCCAGGATCTATGTCTACCTAGAAGCAAGAGTTCATTTCTGGTAAACCAAGAGAATTTTCGGCTCAAATGATTTAACACAGTTCTAGTTCCCAAAGCGATTATCACTATTCACTAAAGAGCATTTATGTAAGAGGAGCTGTGGTGTGTATCAGTTTCATAAGCAGAGTTGAACTACATATGCTCCGTATGAGTAGGAAACACAGTTCTTTTTTTCTGGGCATGCGCATTGTTCTTGCTGTATTGGAGACGCTGGAAAGAAGGGCTTGCTTCTTGCGTTAAAATAGAGTGTGTTTCATGGATGAGAACACTGGTCTGATTTTCCCTTCAGAACCGGCGTTAAACCGCAGGATCTGTGTCTTCCTTCAAACAAGAGTTCATTTCTGGTAAACCGAGTGAATTTTGGGCTCAAAAGATTTTACACAGTTCAAAAAGCCAATATAATTCTCACTATTAACTAAAGATGATTTATTTAAGAGGTGCTGTGGTTTGTATCAGATTCATAAGCAGAGTTGTTCTACATATGGTCCGTATGAGTAGGAAACTCAGTTCATTTTTTCTGGGCATGTGCATGGTTCTTGCTGTATTGGAGTCGCTGGAAAGAAGAGCTTGCTTCTTGCGTGGAAACAGAGTATATTTCATGGATGAGAACACTAGTCTGAATTTCCCTTCAGAAACGAAGTTAAACTGCAGGATCTGTGTCTTCCTTCAAGAAAGAGTGCATTTCTTGTAAACCGAGTGAATTTTGGGCTCAAAAGGTTTTACACAGTTCAAAAACCCAATGCGATTCTCTATATTAACTAAACAGCATTCATTTAATAGGTGCTGTGGTTTGTACCAGTTTCATAAGCAGACTTAATCTACATATGGTCTGCATGAGTAGTAAACACAGTTCTTTTCTGAGATCATGCTCATGGTTCTTGCTGTATTGGAGACGCTGGAAAGAAGAGCTTGCTTCTTCCATTAAAACAGAGTGTGTTGCAGGGATGAGAACTCTGGATTGAATTTCCCTTCTGAAACGGAGTTAAACTCCAGGATCTGTGTCTTCCTACAAGCAAGAGTTCATTTCTGGTAAACCAAGAGAATTTTGGGCTCAAATGATTTTTCGCAGGTCACGAACCCAACAGGATTCTCACTATTATCTAAAGAGCATTTATGTAAGAGGAGCTCTGGTTTGCATCAGTTTCATAAGCAGAGGTGAACTACATATGGTCCTTATGAGTAGGAAACACAGTTCTTTTTTCTGGGCATGCGCATGGTTCTTTCTGTATTAGAGACTCTGGAAAGAAGAGCTTGCTTCTTGTGTTAAAACAGAGTGTGTTTCAGGGATGAGAACTCTGGTCTGATTTTCCCTTCAGAAACAGAGGTAAACCACAGGTTCAGTGTCTTCCTACAAGCAAGTGTTCATTTCTGGTAAACCCAATGAATTTTGGGATCAAATGATTTTTCGCAGTTCACGACCAACGCGATTCTCACTATTTAATAAAGAGGATTAATGTAGGAGGTGCTGTGGTTTGTATCAATTTCATAAGAAGGGTTGATCTACATCTGGTCTGTACGAGTAGGAAACACAGTTCTTTTTTGAGGGCATGCTCATGGTTCTTACTGTATTGGAGACGCTGGAACAAATAGCTTGCTTCTTGCGAGAAAACAGAGTATGTTTCATGGATGAGAACCCTGGTTTGGATTTCCCTTCAGAAACGGAGTTAAACCCCAGGATCTGTGTCTTCCTACAAGCAAGAGATCATTTCTGGTAAACACAGTGAATTTTGGGCTCAAAAGATTTTTCGCTGTTCAAAACCCAAGGCGATTCTCACTATTAACTAAAGAGCATTTATGTAAGAGGAGCTGTGGTCTGTATCAGTTTCATAAGCAGAGTTGAACTACATATGGTCCGTATGAGTAGGAAACACAATTCTTTTTTTCTTGGCATGCGCATTGTTCTTGCTGTATTGGAGACGCTGGAAAGAAGGGCTTGCTTCTTGCGTTAAAATAGAGTGTGTTTCATGGATGAGAACACAGGTCTGAATTTCTCTTCTGAAACTGAGTTTAACCAAAGGCTCTGTGTCTTCCTACAAGCAAGAGTTCATTTCCGGTAAAGCCAGTTATTTTTCGGATAAAATGAATTTACACAGTTCACGAAACCAATACGATTTTCACTATTAAATAAAGAGCATCTATGGAAGAGATGATGTGGTTTGCATCAGTTTCATAAGCAGAGTTGAACTAGATATGTTCCGTATGAGTAGGAAACACAGTTCTTTTTTTCTGGGCTTGCTCATTGTCCTTGCTGTATTGGAGACGCTGGAAAGAAGAGCTTGCTTCTTGTGTTAAAACAGAGTGTGTTTCAGGGATGAGAACTCTGGTCTGAATTTCCCTTCAGAAACGGAGTTAAACCACAGGATCTGTGTCTTCCTACAAGCAAGAGATCATTTCTGGTAAACACAGTGATTTTGGGCTCAAAAGATTTTTCGCTGTTCACGAACCCAAGGCGATTCTCACTATTAACTAAAGAGCATTTATGTAAGAGGATCTGTGGTCTGTATCAGTTTCATAAGCAGAGTTGAACTACATATGATCTGTATGTCTAGGAAACACTGTTCTTTTTTGAGGGCATGCTCATGGTTCTTACTCTATTGGAGACACTGGAAAGAAGAGCTTGCTTCTTGCATTTAAACAGAGTTTGTTTCATGGATGAGACTCTTCCCTGAATTTCCCTTCTGAAACGGAGTTAAACACCAGGATCTGTGTCTTCCTACAAGCAAGAGTTCATTTCTGGTAAACCCAGTGAATTTTTGGCTCAAATGATTTTTCGCAGTTCACGAACCCAACGCGATTCTCACTATTATCTAAAGAGCACTTATGTAAGAGGAGCTCTGGTTTGCATCAGTTTCATAAGCAGAGTGGAACTACATATGGTCCCTATAAGTAGGAAACACAGTTCTTTTTTTCAGGGCATGCTCATGGTTCTTGCTGTATAGGAGAATCTGGAGAAAAGAGCTTGCTTCTTGCTTTAAAACAGAGTGTGTTTCAGGAATGAGAAATCTGGTCTAAATTTCCCTTCATAGACTGAGTTAAACCCCAGGATCTATGTCTACCTAGAAGCAAGAGTTCATTTCTGGTAAACCAAGAGAATTTTCGGCTCAAATGATTTAACACAGTTCTAGTTCCCAAAGCGATTATCACTATTCACTAAAGAGCATTTATGTAAGAGGAGCTGTGGTGTGTATCAGTTTCATAAGCAGAGTTGAACTACATATGGTCCGTATGAGTAGGAAACACAGTTCTTTTTTTCTGGGCATGCGCATTGTTCTTGCTGTATTGGAGACGCTGGAAAGAAGGGCTTGCTTCTTGCGTTAAAATAGAGTGTGTTTCATGGATGAGAACACTGGTCTGATTTTCCCTTCAGAACCGGCGTTAAACCGCAGGATCTGTGTCTTCCTTCAAACAAGAGTTCATTTCTGGTAAACCGAGTGAATTTTGGGCTCAAAAGATTTTACACAGTTCAAAAAGCCAATATAATTCTCACTATTAACTAAAGATGATTTATTTAAGAGGTGCTGTGGTTTGTATCAGATTCATAAGCAGAGTTGTTCTACATATGGTCCGTATGAGTAGGAAACTCAGTTCATTTTTTCTGGGCATGTGCATGGTTCTTGCTGTATTGGAGTCGCTGGAAAGAAGAGCTTGCTTCTTGCGTGGAAACAGAGTATATTTCATGGATGAGAACACTAGTCTGAATTTCCCTTCAGAAACGAAGTTAAACTGCAGGATCTGTGTCTTCCTTCAAGAAAGAGTGCATTTCTTGTAAACCGAGTGAATTTTGGGCTCAAAAGGTTTTACACAGTTCAAAAACCCAATGCGATTCTCTATATTAACTAAACAGCATTCATTTAATAGGTGCTGTGGTTTGTACCAGTTTCATAAGCAGACTTAATCTACATATGGTCTGCATGAGTAGTAAACACAGTTCTTTTCTGAGATCATGCTCATGGTTCTTGCTGTATTGGAGACGCTGGAAAGAAGAGCTTGCTTCTTCCATTAAAACAGAGTGTGTTGCAGGGATGAGAACTCTGGATTGAATTTCCCTTCTGAAACGGAGTTAAACTCCAGGATCTGTGTCTTCCTACAAGCAAGAGTTCATTTCTGGTAAACCAAGAGAATTTTGGGCTCAAATGATTTTTCGCAGGTCACGAACCCAACAGGATTCTCACTATTATCTAAAGAGCATTTATGTAAGAGGAGCTCTGGTTTGCATCAGTTTCATAAGCAGAGGTGAACTACATATGGTCCTTATGAGTAGGAAACACAGTTCTTTTTTCTGGGCATGCGCATGGTTCTTTCTGTATTAGAGACTCTGGAAAGAAGAGCTTGCTTCTTGTGTTAAAACAGAGTGTGTTTCAGGGATGAGAACTCTGGTCTGATTTTCCCTTCAGAAACAGAGGTAAACCACAGGTTCAGTGTCTTCCTACAAGCAAGTGTTCATTTCTGGTAAACCCAATGAATTTTGGGATCAAATGATTTTTCGCAGTTCACGACCAACGCGATTCTCACTATTTAATAAAGAGGATTAATGTAGGAGGTGCTGTGGTTTGTATCAATTTCATAAGAAGGGTTGATCTACATCTGGTCTGTACGAGTAGGAAACACAGTTCTTTTTTGAGGGCATGCTCATGGTTCTTACTGTATTGGAGACGCTGGAACAAATAGCTTGCTTCTTGCGAGAAAACAGAGTATGTTTCATGGATGAGAACCCTGGTTTGGATTTCCCTTCAGAAACGGAGTTAAACCCCAGGATCTGTGTCTTCCTACAAGCAAGAGATCATTTCTGGTAAACACAGTGAATTTTGGGCTCAAAAGATTTTTCGCTGTTCAAAACCCAAGGCGATTCTCACTATTAACTAAAGAGCATTTATGTAAGAGGAGCTGTGGTCTGTATCAGTTTCATAAGCAGAGTTGAACTACATATGGTCCGTATGAGTAGGAAACACAATTCTTTTTTTCTTGGCATGCGCATTGTTCTTGCTGTATTGGAGACGCTGGAAAGAAGGGCTTGCTTCTTGCGTTAAAATAGAGTGTGTTTCATGGATGAGAACACAGGTCTGAATTTCTCTTCTGAAACTGAGTTTAACCAAAGGCTCTGTGTCTTCCTACAAGCAAGAGTTCATTTCCGGTAAAGCCAGTTATTTTTCGGATAAAATGAATTTACACAGTTCACGAAACCAATACGATTTTCACTATTAAATAAAGAGCATCTATGGAAGAGATGATGTGGTTTGCATCAGTTTCATAAGCAGAGTTGAACTAGATATGTTCCGTATGAGTAGGAAACACAGTTCTTTTTTTCTGGGCTTGCTCATTGTCCTTGCTGTATTGGAGACGCTGGAAAGAAGAGCTTGCTTCTTGTGTTAAAACAGAGTGTGTTTCAGGGATGAGAACTCTGGTCTGAATTTCCCTTCAGAAACGGAGTTAAACCACAGGATCTGTGTCTTCCTACAAGCAAGAGATCATTTCTGGTAAACACAGTGATTTTGGGCTCAAAAGATTTTTCGCTGTTCACGAACCCAAGGCGATTCTCACTATTAACTAAAGAGCATTTATGTAAGAGGATCTGTGGTCTGTATCAGTTTCATAAGCAGAGTTGAACTACATATGATCTGTATGTCTAGGAAACACTGTTCTTTTTTGAGGGCATGCTCATGGTTCTTACTCTATTGGAGACACTGGAAAGAAGAGCTTGCTTCTTGCATTTAAACAGAGTTTGTTTCATGGATGAGACTCTTCCCTGAATTTCCCTTCTGAAACGGAGTTAAACACCAGGATCTGTGTCTTCCTACAAGCAAGAGTTCATTTCTGGTAAACCCAGTGAATTTTTGGCTCAAATGATTTTTCGCAGTTCACGAACCCAACGCGATTCTCACTATTATCTAAAGAGCACTTATGTAAGAGGAGCTCTGGTTTGCATCAGTTTCATAAGCAGAGTGGAACTACATATGGTCCCTATAAGTAGGAAACACAGTTCTTTTTTTCAGGGCATGCTCATGGTTCTTGCTGTATAGGAGAATCTGGAGAAAAGAGCTTGCTTCTTGCTTTAAAACAGAGTGTGTTTCAGGAATGAGAAATCTGGTCTAAATTTCCCTTCATAGACTGAGTTAAACCCCAGGATCTGTGTCTACCTACAAGCAAGAGTTCATTTCTGGTAAACCAAGAGAATTTTCGGCTCAAATGATTTAACACAGTTCTAGTTCCCAAAGCGATTATCACTATTCACTAAAGAGCATTTATGTAAGAGGAGCTGTGGTGTGTATCAGTTTCATAAGCAGAGTTGAACTACATATGGTCCGTATGAGTAGGAAACACAGTTCTTTTTTTCTGGGCATGCGCATTGTTCTTGCTGTATTGGAGACGCTGGAAAGAAGGGCTTGCTTCTTGCGTTAAAATAGAGTGTGTTTCATGGATGAGAACACTGGTCTGAATTTCCCTTCAGAACCGGCGTTAAACCCCAGGATCTGTGTCTTCCTTCAAACAAGAGTTCATTTCTTGTAAACTGAGTAAATTTTGGGCTCAAATGATTTTACACAGTTCAAAAAGCCAATGCGATTCTCACTATTAACTAAAGATGATTTATTTAAGAGGTGCTGTGGTTTGTATCAGATTCATAAGCAGAGTTGTTCTACATATGGTCCACATGAGTAGGAAACACAGTTATTTTTTGAGGGCTTGCTCATTGTTCTTACTGAATTGGAGACAATGGAAAGAAAAGCTAGCTTCTTGCATTTAAACAGAGTTTGTTTCATGGATGAGAACGCTGGTCTGAATTTCCCTTCAGAAACAGAATTAAACCACAGGATCTGTGTCTTCCTACAAGCAAGTGTTCATTTCTAGTAAACCCAGTGAATTTTGGGCTCAAATGATTTTTCGCAGTTCAGGACCAACGCGATTCTCACTATTAAATAAAGAGGATTAATGTAAGAGGAGCTGTGGTTTGTATCAGTTTTATATGCAGGGTAGAACTACATATGATCCGTATGAGTAGGAAACACAGTTCTTTTTTCCTGGGCTTGCTCATTGTCCTTGCTGTATTGGAGACGCTGGAAAGAAGAGCTTGCTTCTTGTGTTAAAACAGTGTGTTTCAGGGTTGAGAACTCTGGTCTGAATTTCCCTTCAGAAACGGAGTTAAACCACAGGATCTGTGTCTTCCTACAAGCAAGAGATCATTTCTGGTAAACACAGTGAATTTTGGGCTCAAAAGATTTTTCGCTGTTCAAAACCCAAGGCGATTCTCACTATTAACTAAAGAGCATTTATGTAAGAGGAGCTGTGGTCTGTATCAGTTTCATAAGCAGAGTTGAACTACATATGGTCCGTATGAGTAGGAAACACAATTCTTTTTTTCTTGGCATGCGCATTGTTCTTGCTGTATTGGAGACGCTGGAAAGAAGGGCTTGCTTCTTGCGTTAAAATAGAGTGTGTTTCATGGATGAGAACACAGGTCTGAATTTCCCTTCTGAAACTGAGTTTAACCAAAGGCTCTGTGTCTTCCTACAAGCAAGAGTTCATTTCCGGTAAAGCCAGTTATTTTTCGGATGAAATGAATATACACAGTTCACGAAACCAATAGGATTCTCACTATTAAATAAAGAGCATCTAAGGAAGAGATGATGTGGTTTGCATCAGTTTCATAAGCAGAGTTGAACTAGATATGTTCCGTATGAGTAGGAAACACAGTTCTTTTTTTCTGGGCTTGCTCATTGTCGTTGCTGTATTGGAGACGCTGGAAAGAAGAGCTTGCTTCTTGTGTTAAAACAGAGTTTGTTTCAGGGATGAGAACTCTGGTCTGAATTTCCCTTCAGAAACGGAGTTAAACCACAGGATCTGTGTCTTCCTACAAGCAAGAGATCATTTCTGGTAAACACAGTGATTTTGGGCTCAAAAGATTTTTCGCTGTTCACGAACCCAAGGCGATTCTCACTATTAACTAAAGAGCATTTATGTAAGAGGATCTATGGTCTGTATCAGTTTCATAAGCAGAGTTGAACTACATATGATCCGTATGTGTAGGAAACACAGTTCTTTTTTGAGGGCATGCTCATGTTTCTAACTGTATAGGAGACGCTGGAAAGAAGAGGATGATTCTTGTCTTAAAACAGAGTGTTTTTCAGGGATGAGAACTCTGGTCTGAATTTCCCTTCAGAGACTGAGTTAAACCCCAGGATCTGTGTCTACCTACAAGCAAGAGTTCATTTCTGGTAAACCAAGAGAATTTTCGGCTCAAATGATTTAACACAGTTCTAGTTCCCAAAGCGATTATCACTATTCACTAAAGAGGATTTATGTAAGAGGAGCTGTGGTGTGTATCAGTTTCATAAGCAGAGTTGAACTACATATGGTCCGTATGAGTAGGAAACACAGTTCTTTTTTTCTGGGCATGTGCATTGTTCTTGCTGTATTGGAGACGCTGGAAAGAAGGGCTTGCTTCTTGCGTTAAAATAGAGTGTGTTTCATGGATGAGAACACTGGTCTGAATTTCCCTTCAGAACCGGCGTTAAACCGCAGGATCTGTGTCTTCCTTCAAACAAGAGTTCATTTCTGGTAAACCGAGTGAATTTTGGGCTCAAAAGATTTTACACAGTTCAAAAAGCCAATATAATTCTCACTATTAACTAAAGATGATTTATTTAACAGGTGCTGTGGTTTGTATCAGATTCATAAGCAGAGTTGTTCTACATATGGTCCGTATGAGTAGGAAACTCAGTTCATTTTTTCTGGGCATGTGCATGGTTCTTGCTGTATTGGAGTCGCTGGAAAGAAGAGCTTGCTTCTTGCGTGAAAACAGAGTATATTTCATGGATGAGAACACTAGTCTGAATTTCCCTTCAGAAACGAAGTTAAACTGCAGGATCTGTGTCTTCCTTCAAGAAAGAGTGCATTTCTTGTAAACCGAGTGAATTTTGGGCTCAAAAGGTTATACACAGTTCAAAAACCCAATGCGATTCTCTATATTAACTAAACAGCATTCATTTAATAGGTGCTGTGGTTTGTACCAGTTTCATAAGCAGACTTAATCTACATATGGTCTGCATGAGTAGTAAACACAGTTCTTTTCTGAGATCATGCTCATGGTTCTTGCTGTATTGGAGACGCTGGAAAGAAGAGCTTGCTTCTTCCATTAAAACAGAGTGTGTTGCAGGGATGAGAACTCTGGATTGAATTTCCCTTCTGAAACGGAGTTAAACTCCAGGATCTGTGTCTTCCTACAAGCAAGAGTTCATTTCTGGTAAACCAAGAGAATTTTGGGCTCAAATGATTTTTCGCAGGTCACGAACCCAACACGATTCTCACTATTATCTAAAGAGCATTTATGTAAGAGGAGCTCTGGTTTGCATCAGTTTCATAAGCAGAGGTGAACTACATATGGTCCTTATGAGTAGGAAACACAGTTCTTTTTTTCAGGGCATGCTCATGGTTTTTGCTGTATTGGAGACTCTGGAGAAAGGAGCTTGCTTCTTGCTTTAAAACAGATTGTTTCATGGTATTGAACACTGGCCTGAATTTCCCTTCAGAAACGGCGTTAAACCCCATGATCTGTGTCTACGTAAATGCAAGAGTTCATTTGTGGTAAACCAAGTGAATTTTCGGCTCAAAATCATTTTACACAGTTCTAGAAACCAATGCGATTATCAGTATTAACTAAAGAGCATTTATGTAAGAGGAGCTGTGGTCTGTATCAGTTTCATAAGCAGAGTTGAACTACATATGGTCCGTATGAGTAGGAAACTCAGTTCTTTTTTTCTCGGCATGTGCATGGTTCTTGCTCTATTGGAATCGCTGGAAAGAAGAGCTTGCTTCTTGCATGAAAACAGAGTATATTTCATGGATGAGAACACTAGTCTGAATTTCCCTTCAGAAACGAAGTTAATCTGCAGGATCCGTGTCTTCCTTCAAGGAAGAGTGCATTTCTTGTAAACCGAGTGAATTTTGGGCTCAAAAGGTTTTACACAGTTCAAAAACCCAATGCGATTCTCAATATTAACTAAACAGCATTTATTTAAGAGGTGCTGTGGTTTGTACCAGTTTCATAAGCAGACTTAATCTACATATGGTCTGCATGAGTAGTAAACACAGTTCTTTTTTGAGATCATGCTCATGGTTCTTGCTGTATTGGAGACACTGGAAAGAAGAGCTTGCTTCTTCCATTAAAACAGAGTGTGTTGCAGGGATGAGAACTCTGGATTGAATTTCCCTTCTGAAACGGAGTTAAACTCCAGGATCTGTGTCTTCCTACAAGCAAGAGTTCATTTCTGGTAAACCAAGAGAATTTTGGGCTCAAATGATATTTCGCAGTTCACGAAACCAACATGATTCTCACTATTATCTAAAGAGCATTTATGTAAGAGGAGCTCTGGTTTGCATCAGTTTCATAAGCAGAGTTGAACTACATATGGTCAGTACAAGTAGGAAACACAGTTCTTTTTTCTGGGCATGCGCATGGTTCTTTCTGTATTGGAGACTCTGGAAAGAAGAGCTTGCTTCTTGCGTTAAAACAGAGTGTGTTTCAGGGATGAGAACTCTGGTCTGAATTTCTCTTCAGAAACGGAGTTAAACCACAGGATCTCTGTCTTCCTACAAGCAAGAGTTCACTTCTGTTAAACCCAGTGAATTTTGGGCTCAAATGATTTTTCCCAGTTCACGAACCCAACGCGATTCTCACTATTATCTAAAGAGCATTTATGTAAGAGGAGCTCTGGTTTGCATCAGTTTCATAAGCAGAGTGGAACTACATATGGTCCCTATAAGTAGGAAACACAGTTCTTTTTTTCAGGGCATGCTCATGGTTCTTGCTGTATTGGAGACTCTGGAGAAAAGAGCTTGCTTCTTGCGTTAAAATAGAGTGTGTTTCATGGATGAGAACACTGTTCTGAATTACCCTTCAGAAATGAGGTTTAACCCCAGGTTCTCTGTCTTCCTACAAGCAAGAGTTCATTTCTGGTAAACCCAGTGAAATTGAGCTCAAATGATTTTACACAGTTCACGAACCCACCCGATTCTCACTATTAACTAAAGAGCATTTAAGTAAGTGGAGCTGTGGTTTGAATTAGTTTCATAAGCAGAATTGAACTCCCTACGAACTCTGTGAGTAGGAAACACAGTTCTTTTTTTCAGGGCATGCTCATTGTTCTTGCTGTAATAGAGTCGCTGGAAAGAAGATCTTGCTTCTAGCGTTAAAACAGAGTGTGTTTCAAGGATGAGAACACTGTTCTGAATTTTCCTTCAGAAACGGAGTTAAACCCAAGGTTCTCTGTCTTCCTACAAGCAAGAGTTCATTTCTGGTAAAGCCAGTGAATTTTGGGCTCAAATGATTTTACACAGTTCATGAACCAAACGCGATTCTCACTATGAACTAAAGAGCATCTATGTAAGAGGAGCTGTGGTTTGTATCAGTTTCATAAGCAGAATTGAACTACATATGGTCTGTATGAGTAGGAAACACTGTCCATTTTTTCAGGGCATGCTCATTGTTCTTGCTGTAATGGAGTCGCTGGAAAGAAGAGCTTGCTTCTAGCGTTAAAACAGAGTGTGTTTCAAGGATGAGAACACTGTTCTGAATTACCCTTCAGAAACGCAGTTAAACCCCAGGTTCTCTGTCTTCCTGCAAGCAAGAGTTCATTTCTGGTAAACCCAGTGAATATTGGGCTCAAATGATTTTACACAGTTCTAGATTCCAACGTGATTCTCACTATTAACTAAAGAACATTCATGTAAGACGAGCTGTGGTTCGTATCAGTTTCAAAAGCAGAGTTGAACTACATATGGTCCGTATGAGTAGGAAACACAGTTCTTTTTTTCATGGCATGCTCATGGTTCTTGCTGTATTGGAAAAACTGGAAAGAAGCGCTTGCTTCATGCGTTAAAACAGAGTGTGTTTCATGGATGAGAACACTGTTCTGAATTACCCTTAAGAAACGGAGATAAACCCCAGGATCTGTGTCTTCCTACAACCAAGAGTTCATTTCTTGTAAACCCAGTGAATTTTGGGCTCAAATGATTTTACACAGTTCACGAACCCAACGCGATTCTCACTATTAACTAAAGAGCTTATAAGTAAGAGGAGCTGTGGTTTGTATCAGTTTCATAAGAAAAGTTGAACTACGTATTGTCCGTTTTAGTAGGAAACACAGTTCTTTTTTTCAGGGCATGCTCATTGTTCTTGCTGTAATGGAGTCTGTGGAAAGAAGAGCTTGCTTCTAGCATGAAAACAGAGAGTGTTTCACCGATGAGAACAATGGTCTGAATTTCCCTTCAGAAACGGAGTTAAATCCCAGGTTCTGTGTCTTCCTACAAGCAAGAGTTCATTTCTGGTAAACCAACTGAATTTTGGACTCAAATGATTTTACACAGTTCACGAACCTAACGCGATTCTCACCATTAACTAAAAAGCATTTATGTAAAATGAGCTGTGGTTTGGATCAATTTCATAAGCAGAGTTGAACTACAAAAGGTCCGTATGAGTATGTACACAGTTCTTTTTTTCAGGGCATGCTCATGGTTCTTGGTGTATTCGAGACGCTGTAAAGAAGAGCCTGCTTCTTGCGTTAAAACAGAGAGTGTTTCATGGATGAGAACACTGGTCTGAATTTCCCTTCAGAAACGGAGTTAAACCCCAGGATCTCTGTCTTCCTACAAGCAACAGTTCATTTCTGGTAAAAACCAGTGAATTTTGGGCTCAAATGATTTCACACAGTTCACGAACCCAACGCGATTCTCACTATGAACTAAAGAGGATATATGTAAGACAATCTGTGGTTTGTATCAGTTTCATAAGCAGAGTTGAACTATATATGGTCCTTATGAGTAGGAAACACAGTTAATTTTTCAAGGCATTCCCATTGTTCTTGCTGTATTGGAGACTCTGGAAAAAGAGCTTGATTCTTTCCTGAAAAGAGAGTTGGTTTCCTGGATGAGAACACTGGTCTGAATTTTGCTTCAGAAAGGGAGTTAAACCCCACGATCTGTGTCTTCCTACAAGCAAGAGTTCATTTCTGGTAAACCCAATGAATTTTGGGCTCAAATGATTGTACACACATCTAGATTCCAACGCGATTCTCACTATTAACTAAAGAAAATTCATTTAAGAGGAGCTGTGTTTTGTATCAGTTTCAAAAGCAGAGTTGAACTACATATTGTCCATATGAGTAGGAAAGACAGTTCTTTTTTTTAGGGCCTGCTCATTGTTCTTGCTGTAACGGAGTCGATAGAAAGGAGAGCTTGCTTCAAGCGGTGAAACACAGTGTGTTTCAAGGATGAGAACACTGTTCTGAATTTCCCTTCATAAACGGAGTTAAATCCCAGGATCTGTGTCTTCCTACAAGGAAGAGTTCATATCTGGTAAACCCAGTGAATTTTGGGCTCAAATGATTTTTCCCAGTTCACGAACCCAATGCGATTCTCACTATTAACTAAAGAACTTTCATGTAAGAGGAGCTGTGGTTTGTATCAGTTTCATAAGCAGAGTTGAACTACAAAAGGTCGGTATGAGTAGGAAAGACAGTTCTTCTTTTCAGGGCATGCTCATGGTTCTTGCTGTATTGGAGATGCTGTAAAGAAGAGCGTGCTTTTGCGTTAAAAAGAGTGTGTTTCATGGATGAGAACACTGGTCTTAATTTCCCTTCAGAAACAGAGTTAAACCCCAGGATCTGTGTTTTCCTACAAGCAAGAGTACATTTCTGGTAAACCCAGTGAATTTTGGGCTCAAATGATTTTTCGCAGTTCACGAACCCAACGCGATCCTCTCTATGAAGTAAAAAACATTTATGTAAGAGGAGCTGTGGTTTGTATCAGTTTCATAAGCAGAGTTGAACTACAAAAGGTGCGTATGAGTAGGAAACACAGTTATTTTTTGGGGGGGGCATTCTCGTTGTTCTTGCTGTATTGGAGACGCTGGAAAGAAGAGCTTGCTTCTTTCGTTAAAACAGAGTGTGTTTCATGGATGAGAACACTGTTCTGAATTTCCCTTAAGAAATGGAGTTGAACCCCAGGATCTGTGTCTTCCTACAAGCAAGAGTTCATTTCTGGTAAACCCAGTGAATTTGGGGCTCAAATGATTTTACACATTTCACGAACCCAACGCGATTCTCACTATGAACTAGAGAGCATATATGTAAGTGGAGCTGTGATTTGTATCAGTTTCATAAGCAGAATTGAACTACATATGGTCCATATGAGTAGGAAACACTGTCCTTTTTTTTAGGGCCTGCTCATTGTTCTTGCTGTAAGGGAGTCGCTAGAAAGAAGAGCTTGTTTCAAGCGGTAAAACAGAGTGTGTTTCAAGGATGAGAACATTGTTCTGAATTTCCCTTCATAAACGGAGTTAAATCCCAGGATCTGTGTCTTCCTACAAGGAAGAGTTCATATCTGGTAAACCCAGTGAATTTTGGGCTCAAATGATTTTTCCTAGTTCACGAACCATACGCGATTCTCTCTATTAACTAAAAAGCATTTATGTAAGAGGAGCTGTGGTTTGTATCAGTTTCAAAAGCATAGCTGAACTATATATGGTCTGTATGAGTAGGAAACACAGTTCTTTTTTTCAGGGCATGCTCATGGTTCTTGCTGTATTGGAGACACTGGAAAGAAGAGCTTGCTTCATGTGTTAAAACAGAGTGTGTTTCATGGATGAGAACACTGTTCTGAATTACCCTTAAGAAATGGAGTTAAACCCCAGGATCTGTGTCTTCCTACAACCAAGAGTTCATTTCTGGTAAACCCAGTGAATTTTGGGCTCAAATGATTTTACACAGTTCACGAACCCAACGCGATTCTCACTATTAACTAAAGAGCTTTTAAGTAAGAGGAGCTGTGGTTTGTATCAGTTTCATAAGCAAAGTTGAACTAGGTATTGTCCGTTTTAGTAGGAAACACAGTTCTTTTTTTCAGGGCATGCTCATTGTTCTTGCTGTAATGGAGTCTGTGGAAAGAAGAGCTTGCTTCTAGCATGAAAACAGAGAGTGTTTCACCGATGAGAACAATGGTCTGAATTTCCCTTCAGAAACGGAGTTAAATCCCAGGTTCTGTGTCTTCCTACAAGCAAGAGTTCATTTCTGGTAAACCAACTGAATTTTGGACTCAAATGATTTTACACAGTTCACGAACCTAACGCGATTCTCACCATTAACTAAAAAGCATTTATGTAAAAGGAGCTGTGGTTTGTATCAATTTCATAAGCAGAGTTGAACTACAAAAGGTCCGTATGAGTATGTAACACAGTTCTTTTATTCAGGGCATGCTCATGGTTCTTGGTGTATTGGAGACTCTGGAAAAAGAGCTTGATTCTTTCGTGAAAAGAGAGTTGGTTTCCTGGATGAGAACACTGGTCTGAATTTTGCTTCAGAAAGGGAGTTAAACCCCACGATCTGTGTCTTCCTACAAGCAAGAGTTCATTTCTGGTAAACCCAGTGAATTTTGGGCTCAAATGATTGTACACACATCTAGATTCCAATGCGATTCTCACTATTAACTAAAGAGCTTTTAAGTAAGAGGAGCTGTGTATTGTATCAGTTTCAAAAGCAGAGTTGAACTACATATTGTCCGTATGAGTAGGAAAGACAGTTCTTTTTTTTAGGGCCTGCTCATTGTTCTTGCTGTAACGGAGTCGATAGAAAGGAGAGCTTGCTTCAAGCGGTAAAACACAGTGTGTTTCAAGGATGAGAACACTGTTCTGAATTTCCCTTCATAAACGGAGTTAAATCCCAGGATCTGTGTCTTCCTACAAGGAAGAGTTCATATCTGGTAAACCCAGTGAATTTTGGGCTCAAATGATTTTTCCCAGTTCACGAACCCAACGCGATTCTCACTATTAACTAAAGAACTTTCATGTAAGAGGAGCTGTGGTTTGTATCAGTTTCATAAGCAGAGTTGAACTACAAAAGGTCGGTATGAGTAGGAAAGACAGTTCTTCTTTTCAGGGCATGCTCATGGTTCTTGCTGTATTGGAGATGCTTTAAAGAAGAGCATGCTTTTGCGTTAAACAGAGTGTGTTTCATGGATGAGAACACTGGTCTTAATTTCCCTTCAGAAACGGAGTTAAACCCCAGGATCTGTGTTTTCCTACAAGCAAGAGTACATTTCTGGTAAACCCAGTGAATTTTGGGCTCAAATGATTTTTCGCAGTTCACGAACCCAACGCGATGCTCTCTATGAACTAAAAAACATTTATGTAAGAGGAGCTGTGGTTTGTATCAGTTTCATAAGGAGAGTTGAACTCCAAAAGGTCCGTATGAGTAAGAAACACAGTTATTTTTTTTGGGGGGGGGGCATTCTCGTTGTTCTTGCTGTATTGGAGACGCTGGAAAGAAGAGCTTGCTTCTTTCGTTAAAACAGAGTGTGTTTCATGGATGAGAACACTGTTATGAATTACCCTTAAGAAATGGAGTTGAACCCCAGGATCTGTGTCTTCCTACAACCAAGAGTTCATTTCTGGTAAACCCAGTGAATTTTGGGCTCAAATGATTTTACACAGTTCACGAACCCAATGCGATTCTCACTATGAACTAAAGAGGATATTTAAGAGAAGCTGTGGTTTGTATCAGTTTCATAAGCAGAATTGAACTATATATGGTCCGTATGAGTAGGAAATACAGTTATTTTTTTTGGGTATTCCCATTGTTCTTGCTGTATTGGAGACTCTGGAAAAAGAGCTTGCTTCTTTCATGAAAAGAGAGTTGGTTTCCTGGATGAGAATACTGGTCTGAATTTTGCTTCAGAAAGGGAGTTAAACCCCACGTTCTGTGTCTTCCTACAAGCAAGAGTTCATTTCCGGTAAACCAAGTGAATTTTGGGCTCAAATGATTGTACACACTTCTGGATCCCAACGCGATTCTCACTATTAACTAAAGAAAATTCATGTAAGATGAGCTGTGTTTTGTATCAGTTTCAAAACCAGAGTTGAACTACATATTGTCCGTATGAGTAGGAAAGACAGTTCTTTTTTTTTAGGGCCTGCTCATTGTTCTTGCTGTAATGGAGTCGCTGGAAAGAAGAGCTTGCTTCTAGCGTTAAAACAGAGTGTGTTTCAAGGATGATAACACTGTTCTGAATTTTCCTTCAGAAACGAAGTTAAACCCCAGGTTCTCTGTCTTCCTATAAGCAAGAGTTCATTTCTGGTAAACCCAGTGAATTTTCGGGTCAAATGATTTTACACAGTTCACTAACCAAACGCGATTCTCACTGTGAACTAAAGAGCATATATGTAAGAGGAGCTGTGGTTTGTATCAGTTTCATAAGCAGAATTGAACTACATATGGTCTCTATGAGTAGGAAACACTGTCCTTTTTTCAGGGCATGCTCATTGTTCTTGCTGTAATGGAGTCGCTGGAAAGAAGAGCTTGCTTCTAGCGTTAAAACAGTGCGTTTCAAGGATGAGAACACTGTTCTGAATTACCCTTCAGAAACAGAGTTAAACCCCAGGATCTGTGTCTTCCTACAAGCAAGAGTTCATTTCTGGTATACCCAGTGAATTTTGGGCTCAAATGATTTTACACAGTTCTAGATTCCAACGCGATTCTCACTATTAACTAAAGAACATTCATGTAAGAGGAGCTGTGGTTTGTATCAGTTTCAAAAGCAGAGTTGAACTACATGTGGTCCGTATAAGTAGGAAACCCAGTTCTTTTTTTCAGGGCTCATGGTTCTTGATGTATTGGAGACACTGGAAAGAAGACCTTGCTTCATGCTTTAAAACAGAGTGTGTTTCATGGATGAGAACACTGTTCTGAATTACCCTTAAGAATGGGAGTTAAACCCCAGGATCTGTGTCTTCCTACAAGCAAGAGTTCGTTTCTGGTAAACCCAGTGAATTTTGGGCTCAATTTTTCGCAGTTCAATAACACACCACGATTCCCTCTATTAAATAAAAAGTATTTAAGCAAGAGGAGCTGTGGTTTGTATCAGTTTCATAAGCAGAGTTGAACTACAAAGGGTCGGTATGAGTAGGAAACACACTTCTCTTTTTCAGGGCATGCTCATTGTTCTTGTTGTATTGGAGACACTAGTAAGAAGAGCTTGCTTCTTGCATTTAAACAGAGTGTGTTTCATGGATGACAACACTGGTCTGAATTTCCATTCAGAAACGGAGTTAAACCTGAGGATCTGTGTCTTCCTACAAGAAAAAGTTCATTTCTGGAAAACCCAGTGAATTTTGGGCTCAAATGATTTTTCCCAGTTCACGAACCCAACAAGATTCTCTCTATTAACAAAAAAGCATTATGTAAGTGTTTTGTATCAATTTAGTCAGCAGAGTTGAACTACAAAAGGTCCGTATGAGTAGGAAACATAGTTATTTATTTCAGGGCATTCTCATTGTTCTTGCTGTATTGGAGACGCTGGAAAAAGAGCTTGCTTCTTGCGTGAAAAGAGAGTGGCTTTCCTGGAGGAGAACACTGGTCTGAATTTCGGTTCAGAAACGGAGTTAAACCCCACGATCTGTGTCTTTCTACAAGCAAGAGTTCATTTCTGGTAAACCCAGTGAATTTTGGGCTCAAATAATTTTTCGCAGTTCACTAACCCAACGCGATTCTCTCTATTAACTAAAAAGCATTTAAGTAAGAGAGCTGTGGTTTGTATCAGTTTCATAAGCAGAGTTGAACTACAAAGGGTCCGTATGAGTAGGAAACACAGTTCTTTTTTTCAGGGCATGCTCATGGTTCTTGTTGTATTGGAGACACTAGTAAGAAGAGCTTGCTTCTTGCGTTTAAACAGAGTGTGTTTCATTGATGAGAGCACTGTTCTGAATTACCCTTCAGAAACGCAGTTAAACCCAAGGTTCTCTGTATTCCTACAAGCAAGAGTTCATTTCTGGTAAATCCAGTGAATTTTGGGCTCAAGCGATTTTACACAGTTCACGAACCCATCGCGATTCTCACTATGAACTAAACAGAATATATGTTAGAGGAGCTGTGGTTTGTATCAGTTTCATAATCAGAATTGAACTATATATGGTCCTTTTGAGTAGGAAACATATTTATTTCAGGGCATTCTCATTGTTCTTGCTGTATTGGAGACGCTGGAAAATGAGCTTGCTTCTTGCTTGAAAAGAGAGTGGGTTTCCTGGAGGAGAACACTGGTCTGAATTTCGGTTGAGAAACGGAGTTAAACCCCAAGATCTGTGTCTTCCTACAAGCAAGAGTTCATTTCTGGTAAACCCAGTGAATTTTGGGCTCAAATAATTTTTCGCAGTTCACTAACCCAACGAGATTCTCTCTATTAACTAAAAAGCATTTAAGTAAAAGGAGCTGTTGTTTGTATCAGTTTCATAAGCAGAATTGAACTCCCTAAGATCTCTATGAGTAGGAAACACAGTTCATTTTATTCAGGGCATGCTCATTGTTCTTGCTGTAATGGAGTTTGTGGAAGGAAGAGCTTGCTTCTAGCGTGAAAACAGAGAGTGTTTCAACGATGAGAACACTGGTCTGAATTTCCCTTCAGTAACGGAGTTAAACTCCCGGTTCTCTGTCTTCCTACAAGCAAGAGTTCATTCCTGGTAAAACAAGTAAATTTTGGGCTCAAATGATTTTTCGCAGTTCACGAACCCAACGCGATTCTCACTATTAACTAAAAAGCATTTACGTAAGAGGAGCTGTGGTTTGTATCAGTTTTATAAGCAGAGTTGAACTACAAAAGGTCCGTAGGAGTAGGAAAGAGAGTTCTTTTTTTTTAGGGCCTGCACGTTGTTCTTGTTGTATTGTAGACGCTGGAGAGAAGAGCCTGCTTCTTGCGTGAAAACAGAGTTTGTTTCATGGATGAGAACACTGGTCTGAATTTCCCTTCCGAAACGGAGTTAAACCCCAGGATCTGTGTCTTCCTACAAACAAGAGTTCATTTCTGGACAACCCAGAGAATTTTGGGCTCAAATGATTTTACACAGTTCTTGATTCCAACGCAATTTTCACTGTTAACTAAAGAACATTCATGTAAGAGGAGCGGTGGTTTGTATCAGTTTCAAAACGAGAGTTGAACTACATATGGTCCGTATGAGTAGGAAACACAGTTCTTTTTTTTCCGGGCATGCTCACGTTTCTTACTATATTGGAGACGCTGGAAAGAACAGGATGATTATTGCCTTAAAACAGAGTGTTTTTCAGGGATGAGAACTCTGGTCTGAATTTGCCTTAAGAAACGGAGTTAAACCCCAGGATCTGTATCTTCCTACAAGCAAGAGTTCATTTCTGGTAAACCCAGTGAATTTTGGGCTCAAATGATTTTACACAGTTCACGAACCCAACGCGATTCTCACTATGAACTAAAGAGCATATATGTAAGAGGAGCTGTGGTTTGTATCAGTTTCATAAGCAGAATTGAACAACATACGGTCCGTATGAGTAGGAAACACTGTCCTTTTATTCAGGGCATGCTCATTGTTCTTGCTCTAATGGAGTCGCTGGAAAGAAGAGCTTGCTCCTAGCGTTAAAACAGAGTGTGTTTCAAGGATGAGAACACTGTTCTGAATTTCCCTTCAGAAACGGAGTTAAATCCCAGGATCTGTGTCTTCCTTCACTCAAGAGTTCATTTCTGGTAAACCCAGTGAATTTTGGGCTCAAATAATTTTTCCCAGTTCATGATCCCAACGCGATTCTCTCTATTAACTTAAAAGCATTTTTGTAAGAGGAGCTGTGTTTTGTATCAGTTTCATAAGCAGAGTTGAACTACAAAAGGTCCACATGATTAGGAAACACAGTTATTTTTTTTTAGGACATTCTCATTGTTCTTGCTGTATTGGAGACGCTGGAAAGAAGAGCTTTCTTCTTGCGTGAAAACAGAGTGGGTTTGATTGATGAGAACACTGGTCTGAATATCCCTTCAGAAACGGAGTTAAACACCAGGATGTGTGACTTTCTACAAGCAAGAGTTCATTTCTGGTAAACCCAGTGAATTTTGGGCTCAAATGATGTTACACAGTTCACGACCCAAGCAATTCTCACTATTAACTAAAGAGACTTTATGTAAGAGGAGCTGTGGTTTGTATCAGTTTCATAAGAAGAATTGAACTACCTATGATCTGTATGAGCAGGAAACACAGTTCTTTTTTTCAGGGCATGCTCATGGTTCTTGCTGTATTGGAGACGATGTAAAGAAGAGCCTGCTTCTTGCATTAAAACAGAGTTGGTTTCCTGGATGAGAACACTGGTCTGAATTTTGCGTCAGAAAGGGAGTTTAACCCCACGATCTGTGTCTTCCTACAAGCAAGATTTCATTTCTGGTAAACCCAGTGAATTTTGGGCTCAAATGATTGTACACACTTCTAGATTCCAACGCGATATTCACTATTAACTAAAGAAAATTCATGTAAGAGGAGCTGTGTTTTGTTTCAGTTTCAAAAGCAGAGTTGAACTACATATTGTCCAAATGAGTAGGAAAGACAGTTCTTTTTTTTAGGGCCTGCTCCGTCTTCTTGCTGTATTGGAGACGCTGGAGAGAAGAGCCTGCTTCTTGCATGAAAACAGAGTGTGTTTCATGGATGAGAACACCGGTCTGAATTTCCCTTCAGAAATGGAGTTAAACCCCAGGATCTGTGTCTTCCTACAAGCAACAGTTAATTTTTTGTAAGCCCAGTTAATTTTGGGCTCAAATGATTTTTCCTAGTTCACGAACCAAATGCGATTCTCTCTATTAACTAAAAAGCATTTATGTAAGAGGAGCTGTGGTTTGTATCAGTTTCAAAAGCATAGCTGAACTATATATGGTCCATATGAGTAGGAAACACAGTTCTTCTTTTCAGGGCATGCTCATTGTTCTTGCTGTAATGGAGTCTGTGGAAAGAAGAGCTTGCTTCTAGCATGAAAACAGAAAGTGTTTCACCAATGAGAACAATGGTCTGAATTTCCCTTCAGAAACGGAGTTAATTCCCAGGTTCTGTGTCTTCCTACAAGCAAGAGTTCATTTCTGGTAAACCAACTGAATTTTGGACTCAAAAGATTTTACACAGTTCACGAACCCAACGCGATTCTCACCATTAACTAAAAAGCATTTATGTAAGAGGAGCTGTGGTTTGTATCAATTTCATAAGCAGAGTTGAACTACAAAAGGTCCGTATGAGTATGTAACACAGTTCTTTTTTTCAGGGCATGCTCATGGTTCTTGGTGTATTGGAGACGCTGTAAAGAAGAGCCTGCTTCTTGCGTTAAAACAGAGTGTGTTTCATGGATGAGAACACTGGTCTGAATTTCCCTTCAGAAACGGAGTTAAACCCCAGGATCTCTGTCTTCCTACAAGCAACAGTTCATTTCTGGTAAAAACCAGTGAATTTTGGGCTCAAATGATTTTACACAGTTCACGAACCCAACGCGATTCTCACTATGAACTAAAGAGGATATTTGTAAGAGAAGCTGGGGTTTGTATCAGTTTCATAAGCAGAGTTGAACTATATATGGTCCTTATGAGTAGGAAACACAGTTATTTTTTTCAGGGCATTCCCATTGTTCTTGCTGTATTGGAGACTCTGGAAAAAGAGCTTGATTCTTTCGTGAAAAGAGAGTTGGTTTCCTGGATGAGAACACTGGTCTGAATTTTGCTTCAGAAAGGGAGTTAAACCCCACGATCTGTGTCTTCCTACAAGCAAGAGTTCATTTCTGGTAAACCCAGTGAATTTTGGGCTCAAATGATTGTACACACTTCTAGATTCCAACGCGATTCTCACTATTAACTAAAGAAAATTCATGTAAGAGGAGCTGTGTTTTGTATCAGTTTCAAAAGCAGAGTTGAACTACATATTGTCCGTATGAGTAGGAAAGACAGTTCTTTTTTTTAGGGACTGCTCATTGTTCTTGCTGTAATGGAGTCGCTGGAAAGAAGAGCTTGCTTCTAGCGTTAAAACAGAGTGTGTTTCAAGGATGAGAACACTGTTCTGAATTTTCCTTCAGAAACGAAATTAAACCCCAGGTTCTCTGTCTTCCTACAAGCAAGAGTTCATTTCTGGTAAATCCAGTGAATTTTGGGCTCAAATGATTTTACACAGTTCACGAACCAAACGCGATTCTCACTATGAACTAAAGAGCGTATATGTAAGCGGAGCTGTGGTTTGTATCAGTTTCATAAGCAGAATTGAACTACATATGGTCTATATGAGTAGGAAACTCTGTCCTTTTTTTCAGGGCATGCTCATTGTTCTTGCTGAAATGGAGTCGCTGGAAAGAAGAGCTTGCTTCTAGCGTTAAAACAGAGTGCGTTTCAAGGATGAGAACACTGTTCTGACTTACCCTTCAGAAAAGGAGTTAAACCCCAGGATCTGTGTCTTCCTACAAGCAAGAGTTCATTTCTTTTATACCCAGTGAATTTTGGGCTCAAATGATTTTACACAGTTCTAGATTCCAACGCGATTCTCACTATTAACTAAAGAACATTCATGTAAGAGGAGCTGTGGTTTGCATCAGTTTCAAAAGCAGAGTTGAACTACATATGGTCCGTATAAGTAGGAAACACAGTTCTTTTTTTCAGGGTTTTTTTCATGGTTCTTGATGTATTTGAGACACTGGAAAGAAGAGCTTTCTTCATGCGTTAAAACAGAGTGTGTTTCATGGATGACAACACTGGTCTGAATTACCCTTCAGAAACGCAATTAACCCCCAGGATCTGTGTCTTCCTACACGCAAGAGTTCATTTCTGGAAACCCCAGTGAATTTTGGGCTTAAATGATTTTTCCCAGTTCACGAACCCAACGAGATTCTCTCTATTAACTAAAAAGCATTTATGTAAGAGGATCTGTGTTTTGTATCAATTTCATTAGCAGAGTTGAACTACAAAGGTCCGTATGAGTATGAAACACAGATATTTTTTTAAAGGCATTCTCATTGTTCTTGCTGTATTAGAGACGCTGTAAAAAGAGCTTGCTTCTTTCGTGAAAAGAGTGTTGGTTTCCTGGATTAGAACACTGATCTGATTTTCGCTAAAGAAACGGAGTTAAACCCCAGGATCTGTATCTTCCTAAAAGCAAGCGTTCATTTTTGGTAAACCCAGAGAATTTTGGGCTCAAATGATTTTACACAATTCTTGATTCCAACGCGATTCTCACTATTAACTAAAGAACATTCATGTAAGAGGAGCTGTGGTTTGTATCAATTTCAAAACCAGAGTTGAACTACATATGGTCCCTATCAGTAGGAAACACAGTTCCTTTTTACAGGGCATGCTCATGGTTCTTGCCGTATTTGAGACACTGGAAAGAAGAGCTTTCTTCATGCGTTAAAACTGAGTGTGTTTCATGGATGACAACACTGGTCTGAATTTCCATTCAGAAACGGAGTTAACCCTGAGGATCTGTGTCTTCCTACAAGCAAAAGTTCATTTCTGGAAAACCCAGTGAATTTTGGGCTCAAATGTTTTTTCCCAGTACACGAACCCAACAAGATTCTCTCTATTAACAAAAAAGCATTATGTAAGTGTTTTGTATCAATTTAGTCATCCTAGTTGAACTACATACAGTCCGTATGAGTAGGAAACATAGTTATTTATTTCAGGGCATTCTCATTGTTCTTGCTGTATTGGAGACGCTGGAAAAAGAGCTTGCTTCTTGCGTGAAAAGAGAGTGGCTTTCCTGGAGGAGAACACTGGTCTGAATTTCGGTTCAGAAACGGAGTTAAACCCCAAGATCTGTGTCTTTCTACAAGCAAGAGTTCATTTCTGGTAAACCCAGTGAATTTTGGGCTCAAATAATTTTCGCAGTTCACTAACCCAACGCGATTCTCTCTATTAACTAAAAAGCATTTAAGTAAGAGGAGCTGTGGTTTGTATCAGTTTCATAAGCAGAGTTGAACTACATACGGTCCGTATGAGTAGGAAACACTGTCCTTTTTTCAGGGAATGCTCATTGTTCTTGCTGTAATGGAGTCGCTGGAAAGAAGAGCTTGCTCCTAGCGTTAAAACAGAGTGTGTTTCAAGGATGAGAACACTGTTCTGAATTTCCCTTCAGAACCGGAGTTAAATCCCAGGATCTGTGTCTTCCTTCACTCAAGAGTTCATATCTGGTAAACCCAGTGAATTTTGGGCTCAAATCATTTTTCCCAGTTCATGGTCCCAACGCGATTCTCTCTATTAACTTAAAAGCATTTTTGTAAGAGGAGCTGTGTTTTGTATCAGTTTCATAAGCAGATTTGAACTACAAAAGGTCCGCATGATTAGGAAACACAGTTATTTTTTTTTAGGACATTCTCATTGTTCTTGCTGTATTGGAGAAGCTGGAAAGAAGAGCTTTCTTCTTGCGTGAAAACAGAGTGGGTTTGATTGATGAGAACACTGGTATGAATATCCCTTCAGAAACGGAGTTAAACACCAGGATGTGTGACTTTCTACAAGCAAGAGTTCATTTCTGGTAAACCCAGTGAATTTTAATCAAATGATTTTACACAGTTCACGACCCAAGCAATTCTCACTATTAACTAAAGAGCCTTTATGTAAGAGGAGCTGTGGTTTGTATCAGTTTCATAAGCAGAATTGAACTACCTATGATCTGTATGAGTAGGAAACACAGTTCTTTTTTTCAGGGTATTCTCATTGTTCTTGTTGTAATGGAGTCGCTGGAAAGAAGAGCTTGCTTCTTGTGTTAACACAGATTGTGTTTCAAGGATGAGAACACTGGTCTTAATTTCCCTTCAGAAACGGAGTTAAACCCCAGGATCTGTGTCTTCCTACACGCAAGAGTTCATTTCTGGTAACCCCAGTGAATTTTGGGCTCAAATGATTTTTCCAAGATCACGAACCCAATGAGGTTCTCTCTATTAACTAAAAAGCATTTATGTAAGAGGATCTGTGTTTTGTATCAATTTCATTAGCAGAGTTGAACTACAAAGGTCCGTATGAGTAGGAAACACAGATATTTTTTTAAAGGCATTCTCATTGTTCTTGCTGTATTAGAGACGCTGGAAAAAGAGCTTGCTTCTGTCATGAAAAGAGAGTTGGTTTCCTGGATGAGAACACTGGTCTGAATTTTGCTTCAGAAAGGGAGTTAAACCCCACGATCTGTGTCTTCCTACAAGCAAGAGTTCATTTCTGGTAAACCCAGTGAATTTTGGGCTCAAATGATTGTACACACTTCTAGATTCCAACGCGATTCTCACTATTAACTAAAGAAAATTCATGTAAGAGGAGCTGTGTTTTGTATCAGTTTCAAAAGCAGAGTTGAACTACATATTGTCCGTATGAGTAGGAAAGACAGTTCTTTTTTTTAGGGACTGCTCATTGTTCTTGCTGTAATGGAGTCGCTGGAAAGAAGAGCTTGCTTCTAGCGTTAAAACAGAGTGTGTTTCAAGGATGAGAACACTGTTCTGAATTTTCCTTCAGAAACGAAATTAAACCCCAGGTTCTCTGTCTTCCTACAAGCAAGAGTTCATTTCTGGTAAATCCAGTGAATTTTGGGCTCAAATGATTTTACACAGTTCACGAACCAAACGCGATTCTCACTATGAACTAAAGAGCGTATATGTAAGCGGAGCTGTGGTTTGTATCAGTTTCATAAGCAGAATTGAACTACATATGGTCTATATGAGTAGGAAACTCTGTCCTTTTTTTCAGGGCATGCTCATTGTTCTTGCTGAAATGGAGTCGCTGGAAAGAAGAGCTTGCTTCTAGCGTTAAAACAGAGTGCGTTTCAAGGATGAGAACACTGTTCTGACTTACCCTTCAGAAAAGGAGTTAAACCCCAGGATCTGTGTCTTCCTACAAGCAAGAGTTCATTTCTTTTATACCCAGTGAATTTTGGGCTCAAATGATTTTACACAGTTCTAGATTCCAACGCGATTCTCACTATTAACTAAAGAACATTCATGTAAGAGGAGCTGTGGTTTGCATCAGTTTCAAAAGCAGAGTTGAACTACATATGGTCCGTATAAGTAGGAAACACAGTTCTTTTTTTCAGGGTTTTTTTCATGGTTCTTGATGTATTTGAGACACTGGAAAGAAGAGCTTTCTTCATGCGTTAAAACAGAGTGTGTTTCATGGATGACAACACTGGTCTGAATTACCCTTCAGAAACGCAATTAACCCCCAGGATCTGTGTCTTCCTACACGCAAGAGTTCATTTCTGGAAACCCCAGTGAATTTTGGGCTTAAATGATTTTTCCCAGTTCACGAACCCAACGAGATTCTCTCTATTAACTAAAAAGCATTTATGTAAGAGGATCTGTGTTTTGTATCAATTTCATTAGCAGAGTTGAACTACAAAGGTCCGTATGAGTATGAAACACAGATATTTTTTTAAAGGCATTCTCATTGTTCTTGCTGTATTAGAGACGCTGTAAAAAGAGCTTGCTTCTTTCGTGAAAAGAGTGTTGGTTTCCTGGATTAGAACACTGATCTGATTTTCGCTTCAGAAACGGAGTTAAACCCCAGGATCTGTATCTTCCTAAAAGCAAGCGTTCATTTTTGGTAAACCCAGAGAATTTTGGGCTCAAATGATTTTACACAATTCTTGATTCCAACGCGATTCTCACTATTAACTAAAGAACATTCATGTAAGAGGAGCTGTGGTTTGTATCAATTTCAAAACCAGAGTTGAACTACATATGGTCCCTATCAGTAGGAAACACAGTTCCTTTTTTCAGGGCATGCTCATGGTTCTTGCCGTATTTGAGACACTGGAAAGAAGAGCTTTCTTCATGCGTTAAAACTGAGTGTGTTTCATGGATGACAACACTGGTCTGAATTTCCATTCAGAAACGGAGTTAACCCTGAGGATCTGTGTCTTCCTACAAGCAAAAGTTCATTTCTGGAAAACCCAGTGAATTTTGGGCTCAAATGTTTTTTCCCAGTACACGAACCCAACAAGATTCTCTCTATTAACAAAAAAGCATTATGTAAGTGTTTTGTATCAATTTAGTCATCCTAGTTGAACTACATACAGTCCGTATGAGTAGGAAACATAGTTATTTATTTCAGGGCATTCTCATTGTTCTTGCTGTATTGGAGACGCTGGAAAAAGAGCTTGCTTCTTGCGTGAAAAGAGAGTGGCTTTCCTGGAGGAGAACACTGGTCTGAATTTCGGTTCAGAAACGGAGTTAAACCCCAAGATCTGTGTCTTTCTACAAGCAAGAGTTCATTTCTGGTAAACCCAGTGAATTTTGGGCTCAAATAATTTTCGCAGTTCACTAACCCAACGCGATTCTCTCTATTAACTAAAAAGCATTTAAGTAAGAGGAGCTGTGGTTTGTATCAGTTTCATAAGCAGAGTTGAACTACATACGGTCCGTATGAGTAGGAAACACTGTCCTTTTTTCAGGGAATGCTCATTGTTCTTGCTGTAATGGAGTCGCTGGAAAGAAGAGCTTGCTCCTAGCGTTAAAACAGAGTGTGTTTCAAGGATGAGAACACTGTTCTGAATTTCCCTTCAGAACCGGAGTTAAATCCCAGGATCTGTGTCTTCCTTCACTCAAGAGTTCATATCTGGTAAACCCAGTGAATTTTGGGCTCAAATCATTTTTCCCAGTTCAAGGTCCCAACGCGATTCTCTCTATTAACTTAAAAGCATTTTTGTAAGAGGAGCTGTGTTTTGTATCAGTTTCATAAGCAGATTTGAACTACAAAAGGTCCGCATGATTAGGAAACACAGTTATTTTTTTTTAGGACATTCTCATTGTTCTTGCTGTATTGGAGAAGCTGGAAAGAAGAGCTTTCTTCTTGCGTGAAAACAGAGTGGGTTTGATTGATGAGAACACTGGTATGAATATCCCTTCAGAAACGGAGTTAAACACCAGGATGTGTGACTTTCTACAAGCAAGAGTTCATTTCTGGTAAACCCAGTGAATTTTAATCAAATGATTTTACACAGTTCACGACCCAAGCAATTCTCACTATTAACTAAAGAGCCTTTATGTAAGAGGAGCTGTGGTTTGTATCAGTTTCATAAGCAGAATTGAACTACCTATGATCTGTATGAGTAGGAAACACAGTTCTTTTTTTCAGGGTATTCTCATTGTTCTTGTTGTAATGGAGTCGCTGGAAAGAAGAGCTTGCTTCTTGTGTTAACACAGATTGTGTTTCAAGGATGAGAACACTGGTCTTAATTTCCCTTCAGAAACGGAGTTAAACCCCAGGATCTGTGTCTTCCTACACGCAAGAGTTCATTTCTGGTAACCCCAGTGAATTTTGGGCTCAAATGATTTTTCCAAGATCACGAACCCAATGAGGTTCTCTCTATTAACTAAAAAGCATTTATGTAAGAGGATCTGTGTTTTGTATCAATTTCATTAGCAGAGTTGAACTACAAAGGTCCGTATGAGTAGGAAACACAGATATTTTTTTAAAGGCATTCTCATTGTTCTTGCTGTATTAGAGACGCTGGAAAAAGAGCTTGCTTCTGTCATGAAAAGAGAGTTGGTTTCCTGGATGAGAATACTGGTCTGAATTTCGCTTCAGAAATGGAGTTAAACCCCAGGATCTGTGTCTTCCTACAAGCAAGAGTTCATTTCTGGTAAACCCAGGGAATTTTGGGCTCAAATGATTGTACACAGTTCTAGATTCCAACGCGATTCTCACTTTTAACTAAAGAACATTCATGTAAGTGGAGCTGCGATTTGTATCAGTTTCAAAAGCAGAGTTGTACTATATATGGTCCTTATGAGCAGGAAACAGTTCTTTTTTTCAGTGCATGCTCATGGTTCTTGCTGTATTGGAGAAACTGGAAAGAAGAGCTTTCTAATGCGATAAAACAGAGTGTGTTTCATGGATGAGAACATTGTTCTGAATTACCCTTAAGACCGGGAGTTAAACCCCTGGATCTGTGTCTTCCTACAAGCAAGAGTTCATTTCTGGTAAACCCAGTGAATTTTGGACTCAAATGTTGTTTCGCAGTTCACTAACCCAACACGATTCCATCTATTAACTAAAAAGCATTTATGTAAGAGGAGCTGTGGTTTGTATCAGTTTCATAAGCAGAGTTGAACTATAAAAGGTCCATATGAGTAGGATACACAGTTATTTTTTTTAGGGCATTCTCGTTGTTCTTGCTGTATTGGAGACACTAGAAAGAAGAGCTTGCTTCTTGGGTTAAAACAGAGTGTGTTTCTTGGATGAGAACACTAGTCTGAATTTCACTTCAAAAACGGCGTTAAACACCAGGATCTGTATCTTCTTAAAAGCAAGAGTTCATTTCTGGTAAACCCAGAGAATTTTGGGCTCAAATAATTTTAAACAGTTCTTGATTCCAACGCAATTCTCACTATTAACTAAAGAACATTCATGTAAGAGGATCAGTGGTTGGTATCAGTTTCAAATTCAGAGTTGAACTACATATGGTCCGTATGAGTAGGAAACACAGTTCTTTTTATTAGGGCATGCTCATGGTTCTTGCTCTATTTGAGACACTGGAAGGAAGAACTTTGTTCATGCGTTAATACAGAGTGTGTTTCATGGATGACAACACTGTTCTGAATTACCCTTAAGAAACGGAGTTAAACCCCAGGATCTGTGTCTTCCTACAAGCAAGAGTTCATTTCTGGTAAACCCAGTGAATTTTGGGCTCAAAAATTTTTTCGCAGTTCACTAACCCAATGGGATTCCCTCTATTAACTAAAAAGCATTTATGTAAGAGGAGCTGTGGTTTGTATCAGTTTCATAAGCAGAGTTGAACTACAAAAGGTCCGTAGGAGTAGGAAAGACAGTTCATTTTTTTAGGGCATGCACATTGTTCTTGTTATATTGGAGACGCTGGAGAGAAGAGACCGCTTCTTGCATGAAAACAGAGTTTGTTTCATGGATGAGAACACTGGTCTGAATTTCCCTTCAGAAACGGAGTTAAACCCCAGGTTCTCTGTCTTCCTACAAGCAAGAGTTCATTTCTGGTAAACCCAGTGAATTTTGGGCTAAAATGATTTTACACAGTTCACGAACAAAACGCGATTCTCACTATGAACTAAAGAGCATCTATGTAAGAGGAGCTGTGGTTTGTATCAGTTTCATAAGCAGAATTGAACTACATATGGTCTGTATGAGTAGGAAACACTGTCCTTTTTTTCAGGGCATGCTCATTGTTCTTGCTGTAATGGAGTCGCTGGAAAGAAGAGCTTGCTTCTAGCGTTAAAACAGAGTGTGTTTCAAGGATGAGATCACTGTTCTGAATTACCCTTCAGAAACGCAGTTAAACCCCAGGTTTTCTGTCTTCCTGCAAGCAAGAGTTCATTTCTGGTAAACCCAGTGAATATTGGGCTCAAATGATTTTACACAGTTCTAGATTCCAACCTGATTCTCACTATTAACTAAAGAACATTCACGTAAGACGAGCTGTGGTTTGTATCAGTTTCAAAAGCAGAGTTGAACTACATATGGTCCGTATGAGTAGGAAACACAGTTCTTTTTTTCAGCGCATGCTCATGGTTCTTGCTGTATTGGAGACGCTGGAAAAAGAGCTTGCTTCTTGGGTGAAAAGAGAGTGGGTTTCCTGGAGGAGAACACTGGTCTGAATTTCGGTTCAGAAACGGAGTTAAACCCCAAGATCTGTGTCTTCCTACAAGCAAGAGTTCATTTCAGGTAAACCCAGTGAATTTTGGGCTCAAATGACTTTACACAGTTCTAGAACCCAACGCGATTCTCTCTATTAACTAAAAAGCATTTAAGTAAGAGGAGCTGTGGTTTGTATCAGTTTCATAAGCAGAGTTGAACTACAAAAGGTCCGTATGAGTAGGAAACACAGTTCTTTTTTTCAGGGCATGCTCATGGTTCTTGCTGTATTGGAGACGATGTAAAGAAGAGCCTGCCTCTTGCGTAAAAACAGAGTGTGTTTCATGGATGAGAACACTGGTCTGAATTTCCCTTCAGAAACGGAGTTAAACCGCAGAATCTGTGTCTTCCTACAAGCAAGAGTTCATTTCTGGTAAACCCAGTGAATTTTGGGCTCAAATGATTTTTCCCAGTTCACGAACCCAACGCGATTCTCACTATTAACTAAAGAACATTCATGTAAGAGGAGCTGTGGTTTGTATCAGTTTCAAAAGCAGAGTTGAACTACATATGGTCCGTATGAGCAGGAAACACAGTTCTTTTTTTCAGGGCATGCTCATGGTTCTTGCTGTATTAGAGACACTGGTAAGAAGAGCTTGCTTCTTGCGTTAAAATAGAGTGTGTTTCATGGATGAGAACACTGTTCTGAATTACCCTTCAGAAACGAGGTTTAACCCCAGGTTCTCTGTCTTCCTACAATCAAGAGTTCATTTCTGGTAAACCCAGTGAAATTGAGCTCAAATGATTTTACACAGTTCACGAACCCAACGCGATTCTCACTATTAACTAGAGAGCATTTAAGTAAGTGGAGCTGTGGTTTGAATTAGTTTCATAAGCAGAATTGAACTCCCTACGAACTCTATGAGTAGGAAACACAGTTCTTTTTTTCAGGGCATGCTCATTGTTCTTGCTGTAATGGAGTCGCTGGAAAGAAGAGCTTGCTTCTAGCGTTAAAACAGTGTGTGTTTCAAGGATGAGAACACTGTTCTGAATTTTCATTCAGAAACGGAGTTAAACCCCAGGTTCTCTGTCTTCCTACAAGCAAGAGTTCATTTCTGGTAAACCCAGTGAATTTTGGGCTAAAATGATTTTACACAGTTCACGAACCAAACGCGATTCTCACTATGAACTAAAGAGCATCTATGTAAGAGGAGCTGTGGTTTGTATCAGTTTCATAAGCAGAATTGAACTACATATGGTCTGTATGAGTAGGAAACACTGTCCTTTTTTTCAGGGCATGCTCATTGTTCTTGCTGTAATGGAGTCGCTGGAAAGAAGAGCTTGCTTCTAGCGTTAAAACAGAGTGTGTTTCAAGGATGAGATCACTGTTCTGAATTACCCTTCAGAAACGCAGTTAAACCCCAGGTTTTCTGTCTTCCTGCAAGCAAGAGTTCATTTCTGGTAAACCCAGTGAATATTGGGCTCAAATGATTTTACACAGTTCTAGATTCCAACCTGATTCTCACTATTAACTAAAGAACATTCACGTAAGACGAGCTGTGGTTTGTATCAGTTTCAAAAGCAGAGTTGAACTACATATGGTCCGTATGAGTAGGAAACACAGTTCTTTTTTTCAGCGCATGCTCATGGTTCTTGCTGTATTGGAGACGCTGGAAAAAGAGCTTGCTTCTTGGGTGAAAAGAGAGTGGGTTTCCTGGAGGAGAACACTGGTCTGAATTTCGCTTCAGAAACGGAGTTAAACCCCAGGATCTGTATCTTCCTAAAAGCAAGCGTTCATTTTTGTTAAACCCAGAGAATTTTGGGCTCAAATGATTTTTCCCAGTTCACGAACCCAACAAGATTCTCTCTATTAACCAAAAAGCATTTATGTAAGAGGAGCTGTGTTTTGTATCAATTTAGTCAGCAGAGTTGAACTACAAAAGGTCCGTATGAGTAGGAAACATAGTTATGTATTTCAGGGCATTCTCATTGTTCTTGCTGTATTGGAGACGCTGGAAAAAGAGCTTGCTTCTTGCCTGAAAAGAGAGTGGGTTTCCTGGAGGAGAACACTGGTCTGAATTTCGGTTCGGAAACGGAGTTAAATCCCAAGAACTGTGTCTTCCTACAAGCAAGAGTTCATTTCTGGTAAACCCAGTGAATTTTGGGCTCAAATAATTTTTCGCAGTTCACTAACCCAACACGATTCTCTCTATTAACTAAAAAGCATTTAACTAAAGAGCATTTATGTAAGAGGAGCTGTGTTTGTATCAATTTCATCTGCAGAGTTGAACTACAAAAGGTCCGTATGAGTATGTAACACAGTTCTTTTTTTCAGGGCATGCTCATGGTTCTTGCTGTATTGGAGACGCTGTAAAGAAGAGCCTGCTTCTTGCATTAAAAGAGAGTGTGTTTCATAGATGAGAACACTGGTCTGAATTTCCCTTCAGAAACGGAGATAAACCCCAGGATCTCTGTCTTCCTACAAGCAACAGTTCATTTCTGGTATAACCAGTGAATTTTGGGCTCAAATGATTTTACACAGTTCACGAACCCAACGCGATTTTCACTATGAACTAAAGAGGATATATGTAAGAGGAGCTGTGGTTTGTATCAGTTTCATAAGCAGAATTGAACTACATATGGTCCGTATGAGTAGGAAACACAGTTATTTTTTTCAGGGAATTCCCATTGTTCTTGCTATATTGGAGACTCTGGAAAAAGAGCTTGCTTCTTTCGTGAAAAGAGAGTTAGTTTCCTGGATGAGAACACTGGTCTGAATTTTGCTTCAAAAAGGGAGTTAAACCCCCTGATCTGTGTCTTCCTACAAGCAAGAGTTCATTTCTGGTAAACCCAGTGAATTTTGGGCTCAAATGATTTTACACATTTCACGAACCCAACGCGATTCTCACTATGAACTAAAGAGCATATATGTAAGTGGAGCTGTGATTTGTATCAGTTTCATAAGCAGAATTGAACTACATATGGTCCGTATGAGTAGGAAACACTGTCCTTTTTTTCAGGACCTGCTCATTGTTCTTGCTGTAATGGAGTCAATAGAAAAAAGAGCTTGCTTCAAGCGGTAAAACAGAGTGTGTTTCAAGGATGAGAACACTGTTCTGATTTTCCCTTCATAAACGGAGTTAAATCCCAGGATCTGTGTCTTCCTACAAGGAAGAGTTCATATCTGGTAAACCCAGTGAATTTTGGGCTCAAATGATTTTTCCCAGTTCACGAACCCAATGCGATTCTCACTATTAACTTAAGAACTTTCATGTATGAGGAGCTGTGGTTTGTATCAGTTTCATAAGCAGAGTTGAACTAGAAAGGTCCGTATGAGTAGGAAAGACAGTTCTTTCTTTCAGGGCATGCTCATGTTTCTTGCTGTATTGGATACGCTGTAAAGAAGAGCATGCTTTTGCGTTAAAACAGAGTGTGTTTCATTGATGAGAACACTGGTCTTAATTTCCCTTCAGTAACGGAGTTAAACCCCAGGATCTGTGTCTTCCTACACGCAAGAGTTCATTTCTGGTAAACCCAGTGAAATTGAGCTCAAATGATTTTACACAGTTCACGAACCCAACGCGATTCTCACTATGAACTAAAGAGCATATTTGTAAGAGGAGCTCTGGTTTGTATCAGTTTCAAAAGCATAGTTGAACTACATATGGTCCGTATGAGTAGGAAACACAGTTCTTTTTTTCAGGGCATGCTCATGGTTCTTGCTGTATTGGAGACACTGGAAAGAAGAGCTTGTTTCATGCCTTAAAACAGAGTGTGTTTCATGGATGAGAACACTGTTCTGAATTACCCTTAAGAAATGGAGTATAACCCCAGGATCTGTGTCTTCCTACAACCAAGAGTTCATTTCTGGTAAACCCAGTGAATTTTGGGCTAAAATGATTTTACACAGTTCACGAACCCAACGCGATTCTCACTATTAACTAAAGAGCTTTTAAGTAAGAGGAGCTGTGGTTTATATCAGTTTCATAAGCAAAGTTGAACTACGTATTGTCCGTTTTAGTAGGAAACACAGTTCTTTTTTTCAGGGCATGCTCATTGTTCTTGCTGTAATAGAGTCAGTGGAAAGAAGAGCTTGCCTCTAGCGTGAAAACAGAGAGTGTTTCAACGATGAGAACAATGGTCTGAATTTCCCTTCAGAAACGGAGTTAAATCCCATGATCTGTGTCTTCCTACAAGCAACAGTTCATTTCATGGAATCCCAGTGAATTTTGGGCTCAAATGAATTTTCCAAGTTCACGAACCCAACACGATTCTCTCTACTAACTAAAAAGCATTTATGTAAGAGGAGCTGTGTTTTGTATCAATTTCATAAGCAGAGTTGAAGTACAATAGGTCCGTATGAGTATGTAACACAGTTCTTTTTTTCAGGGCATGCTCATGGTTCTTGCTGAATTGGAGACGCTGTAAAGAAGAGTTTGCTTCTTTCGTTAAAACAGAATGTGTTTCATGGACGAGAACACAGGTCTGAATTTCCTTTCAGAAACAGAGTTAAACCCCAGGATCTGTGTCTTCCTACAAGGAAGAGTTCATATCTGGTAAACCCAGTGAATTTTGGGCTCAAATGATTTTTCGCAGTTCACGAACCCAACGCGATTCTCTCTATGAACTAAAAAGCATTTATGTAAGATTACCTGTGGTTTGTATCAGTGTCAGAAGCAGAGTTGAACTACAAAAGGTCCGTATGAGTAGAAAACACAGTTATTTTTTTTTAGGGCATTCTCGTTGTTCTTGCCGTATTGGAGACGCTGGAAAGAAGAGCTTGCTTCTTTCGTTAAAACAGAGTGTGTTTCATGGACGAGAACACAGGTCTGAATTTCCTTTCAGAAACAGAGATAAACCCCAGGATCTGTTTCTTCCTACAAGCAAGAGTTCATTTCTGGTAAACCCAGTGAATTTTGGGCTCAAATGATTTTACACAGTTCACGAACCCAACGTGATTCTCACTATTAACTAAAAAGCGTTTATGTAAGAGGAGCTGTGTTTTGTATCCATTTCATAAGCAGAGTTGAACTACAAAAGGTCCGTATGAGTATGTAACACAGTTCTTTTTTTGAGGGAATGCTCATGGTTCTTGCTTTATTGCAGACGCTGTAAAGAAGATCCTGCTTCTTGCGTGAAAACAGAGTGTGTTTCATGGATGAGAACACTGGTCTGAATTTCCCTTTAGAAACGGAGTTTAACCCCAGGATCTCTGACTTCCTACAAGCAACAGTTCATTTCTGGTAAAACCAGTGACTTTTGGGCTCAAATGATTTTACACAGTTCACGAACCCAACGCGATTCTCACTATGAACTAAAGAGCATATATGTAAGTGGAGCTGTGATTTGTCAGTTTCATAAGCAGAATTGAACTACAAAATGTTCCGTATGAGTAGGAAACACTGTCCTTTTCTTCAGGGCATGCTCAATGTTCTTGCTGTAATGGAGTCGCTAGAAAGAAGAGCTTGATTCAAGCGGTAAAACAGAGTGTGTTTCAAGGATGAGAACACTGTTCTGAATTTCTCTTCATAAGCGGAGTTAAATCCCAGGATCTGTGTCTTCCTACAAGGAAGAGTTCATATCTGGTAAACCCAGTGAATTTTTGGCTCAAATGATTTTTCCCAGTTCACGAACCCACCGCTATTCTCACTATTAACTAAAGAACATTCATGTAAGAGGAGCTGTGGATTGTATCAGTTTCATAAGCAGAGTTGAACTACAAAAGGTCCGTATGAGTAGGAAAGACAGTTCTTTTTTTCAGGGCATGCTCATGGTTCTTGCTGTATTGGAGATGCTGTAAAGAAGAGCATGCTTTTGCGTAAAAACAGAGTGTGTTTCATGGATGAGAACACTGGTCTTAATTTCCCTTCAGAAACGGAGTTAAACCCCAGGATCTGTGTTTTCCTACAAGCAAGAGTGCATTTCTGGTAAACCCAGTGAATTTTGGGCTCAAATGATTTTTCGCAGTTCATGAACCCAACGCGATTCTCTCCATGAACTAAAAAGCATTTATGTAAGATTACCTGTGGTTTGTATCAGTTTCATAAGCAGAGTTGAACTACAAAAGGTCCGTATGAGTAGAAAACACAGTTATTTTTTTTTTAGGGCATTCTCGTTGTTCTTGCTGTATTGGAGACGCTGGAAAGAAGAGCTTGCTTCTTTCGTTAAAACAGAGTGTGTTTCATGGATGAGAACACAGGTCTGAATTTCCTTTCAGAAACAGAGATAAACCCCAGGATCTGTGTCTTCCTACAAGCAAGAGTTCATTTCTGGTAAACCCAGGGAATTTTAGGCTCAAATGATTTTACACAGTTCTAGATTCCAACGCGATTCTCACTATTATCTAAAGAACATTCATGTAAGAGGAGCTGTGGTTTGTATCAGTTTCAAAAGCATAGTTGAACTACATATGGTCTGTATGAGTAGGAAACACAGTTCTTTTTTTCAGGGCATGCTCATGGTTCTTGCTGTATTGGAGATGCTGTAAAGAAGAGCCTGCTTCTTGCATTAAAACAGAGTTGGTTTCCTGGATGAGACACTGGTCTGAATTTTGCTTCAGAAAGTGAGTTAAACCCCACGATCTGTGTCTTCCTACAAGGAAGAGTTCATTTCTGGTAAACCCAGTGAATTTTGGGCTCAAATGATTGTACACACTTCTGGATTCCAACGCGATTCTCACTATCAACTAAAGAAAATTCATGTAAGAGGAGCTGTGTTTTGTTTCAGTTTCAAAACCACAGTTGAACTACATATTGTCCAAATGAGTAGGAAAGACAGTTCTTTTTTTTAGGGCCTGCTCCTTCTTCTTGCTGTATTGGAGATGCTGGAGAGAAGAGCCTGCTTCTTGCATGAAAACAGAGTGTGTTTCATGGATGAGAACACTGGCCTGAATTTCCCTTCAGAAACGGAGTTAAACCCCAGGATCTGTGTCTTCCTACAAGCAACAGTTCATTTCTTGTAAGCCCAGTGAATTTTGGGCTCAAATGATTTTTCCTAGTTCACGAACCAAACGCGATTCTCTCTATTAACTAAAAAGCATTTATGTAAGTGGAGCTGTGGTTTGTATCAGTTTCAAAAGCATAGTTGAACTATATATGGTCCCTATGAGTAGGAAACACAGTTCTTTTTTTCAGGGCATGCTCATGGTTCTTGCTGTATTGGAGACACTGGAAAGAAGAGCTTGCTTCATGTGTTAAAACAGAGTGTGTTTCATGGATGAGAACACTGTTCTGAATTACCCTTAAGAAATGGAGTTAAACCCCAGGATCTGTGTCTTCCTACAACCAAGAGTTCATTTCTGGTAAACCCAGAGAATTTTGGGCTCAAATGATTTTACACAGTTCACGAACCCAACGCGATTCTCACTATTAACTAAACAGCTTTTAAGTAAGAGGAGCTGTGGTGTGTATCAGTTTCATAAGCAACGTTGAACTACGTATTGTCCATTTTAGTAGGAAACACAGTTCTTTTTTTCAGGGCATGCTCATAGTTCTTGCTGTAATGGAGTCTGTGGAAAGAAGAGCTTGCTTCTAGCGTGAAAACAGAGAGTGTTTCAACGATGAGAACAGTGGTCTGAATTTCCCTTCAGAAACGGAGTTAAATCCCAGGTTCTATGTCTTCCTACAAGCAAGAGTTCATTTCTGGAAAAACCAAGTGAATTTTGGACTCAAATGATTTTACACAGTTCACGAACCCAACGCGAATCTCACCATTAACTAAAAAGCATTTATGTAAAAGGAGCTGTGGTTTGTATCAATTTCATAAGCAGAGTTGAACTACAAAAGGTCCGTATGAGTATGTAACACAGTTCTTTTTTTCAGGGCATGCTCATGGTTCTTGGTGTATTGGAGATGCTGTAAAGAAGAGCCTGCTTCTTGCGTTAAAACAGAGTGTGTTTCATGGATGAGAACACTGGTCTGAATTTCCCTTCAGAAATGGAGTTAAACCCCAGGATCGCTGTCTTCCTACAAGCACCATTTCATTTCTGGTAAAACCAGTGAATTTTGGGCTCAAATGATTTTACACAGTTCACAAACCCAACGCGATTCTCACTATGAACTAAAGAGGATATATGTAAGACAATCTGTGGTTTGTATCAGTTTCATAAGCAGAGTTGAACTATATATGGTCCTTATGAGTAGGAAACACAGTTATTTTTTTCAGGGCATTCCCATTGTTCTTGCTGTATTGGAGACTCTGGAAAAAGAGCTTGATTCTTTCGTGAAAAGAGAGTTGGTTTCCTGGATGAGAACACTGGTCTGAATTTTGCTTCAGAAAGGGAGTTAAACCCCACGATCTGTGTCTTCCTACAAGCAAGAATTCATTTCTGGTTAACCCAGTGAATTTTGGGCTCAAATGATTGTACACATTTCTAGATTCCAACGCGATTCTCACTATTAACTAAAGAAAATTCATTTAAGAGGAGCTGTGTTTTGTATCAGTTTCAAAAGCAGAGTTGAACTACATATTGTCCGTATGAGTAGGAAAGAGAGTTCTTTTTTTTAGGGCCTGCTCATTGTTCTTGCTGTAACGGAGTCGCTAGAAAGGAGAGCTTGCTTCAAGCGGTAAAACACAGTGTGTTTCAAGGATGAGAACACTGTTCTGAATTTCCCTTCATAAACGGAGTTAAATCCCAGGATCTGTGTCTTCCTACAAGGAAGAGTTCATATCTGGTAAACCCAGTGAATTTTGGGCTCAAATGATTTTTCCCAGTTCACGAACCCAACGCGATTCTCACTATTAACTAAAGAACTTTCATATAAGAGGAGCTGTGGTTTGTATCAGTTTCATAAGCAGAGTTGAACTACAAAAGGCCCGTATGAGTAGGAAAGACAGTTCTTCTTTTCAGGGCATGCTCATGGTTCTTGCTGTATTGGAGATGCTGTAAAGAAGAGCGTGCTTTTGCGTTAAAAAGAGTGTGTTTCATGGATGAGAACACTGGTCTTAATTTCCCTTCAGAAATGGAGTTAAACCCCAGCATCTGTGTTTTCCTACAAGCAACAGTACATTTCTGGTAAACCCATTGAATTTTGGGCTCAAATGATTTTTCGCAGTTCACGAACCCAACGCGATTCTCTCTATGAACTAAAAAACATTTATGTAAGAGGAGCTGTGGCTTGTATCAGTTTCATAAGCAGAGTTGAACTCCAAAAGGTCTGTATGAGTAGGAAACACAGTTATTTTTTTTGTGGGGACATTCTCGTTGTTCTTGCTGTATTGGAGACGATGGAAAGAAGAGCTTGCTTCTTTCGTTAAAACAGAGTGTGTTTCATGGACGAGAACACAGGTCTGAATTTCCTTACAGAAACAGAATTAAACCCCAGGATCTGTGTCTTCCTACAAGCAAGAGTTCATTTCTGGTAAACCCAGGGAATTTGGGGTCAAATGATTGTACACACTTCTAGATTCCAACGGGATTCTCACTATTATCTAAAGAACATTCATGTAAGGGGAGCTGTGTTTTGTATCAGTTTCAAAAGCAGAGTTGAACTACATATTGTCCTTATGAGTAGGAAAGACAGTTCTTTTTTTAGGGCCTGCTCCTTGTTCTTGCTGTATTGGAGACACTGGAAAGATAAGCTTGCTTCATGTGTTAAAACAGAGTGTGTTTCATGGATGAGAACACTGTTCTGAATTACCCTTAAGAAATGGAGTTAAACCCCAGGATCTGTGTCTTCCTACAACCAAGAGTTCATTACTGGTAAACCCAGTGAATTTTGGGCTCAAATGATTTTACACAGTTCACGAACCCAACACGATTCTCTCTACTAACTAAAAAGCATTTATGTAAGAAGAGCTGTGTTTTGTATCAATATCATAAGCAGAGTTGAACTACAAAAGGTCCGTATGAGTATGTAACACAGTTCTTTTTTTCAGGCATGCTCATGGTTCTTGTTGTATTGGAGACGCTGTAAAGAAGAGCATGCTTTTGCGTTAAAACAGAGTGTGTTTCATGGATGAGAACACTGGTCTGAATTTCCCTTCAGAAACGGAGTTAAACCCCAGGATCTCTGTCTTCCTACTAGCAACAGTTCATTTCTGGTAAAACCAGTGAATTTTGGGCTCAAATGATTTTGCACAGTTCACGAACCCAACGCGATTCTCACTATGAACTAAAGAGGATATATGTAAGAGGAGCTGTGGTTTGTATCAGTTTCATAAGCAGAATTGAAGTATATATGGTCCGTATGAGTAGGAAACACAGTTATTTTTTTCAGGGCATTCCCATTGTTCTTGCTGTATTGGAGACTCTGGAAAAAGACCTTGCTTCTTTCGTGAAAAGAGAGTTGGTTTCCTGGATGAGAACACTGGTCTGAATTTTGCTTCAGAAAGGGAGTTAAACCCCACGATCTGTGTCTTCCTACAAGCAAGAGTTCATTTCTGGTAAACCCAGTGAATTTTGGGCTGAAATGATTTTTCGCAGTTCACGAACCCAACGTGATTCTCTCTATGAACTAAAAAACATTTATGTAAGAGGAGCTGTGGTTTGTATCAGTTTCATAAGCAGAGTTGAACTCCAAAAGGTCCGTATGAGTAGGAAACACAGTTATTTTTTTTTGTGGGGACATTCTCGTTGTTCTTGCTGTATTGGAGACGATGGAAAGAAGAGCTTGCTTCTTTCGTTAAAACAGAGTGTGTTTCATGGACGAGAACACAGGTCTGAATTTCCTTACAGAAACAGAATTAAACCCCAGGATCTGTGTCTTCCTACAAGCAAGAGTTCATTTCTGGTAAACCCAGGGAATTTTGGGCTCAAATGACTGTACACACTTCTAGATTCCAACGGGATTCTCACTATTATCTAAAGAACATTCATGTAAGGGGAGCTGTGTTTTGTATCAGTTTCAAAAGCAGAGTTGAACTACATATTGTCCTTATGAGTAGGAAAGACAGTTCTTTTTTTTTAGGGCCTGCTCCTTGTTCTTGCTGTATTGGAGACACTGGAAAGATAAGCTTGCTTCATGTGTTAAAATAGAGTGTGTTTCATGGATGAGAACACTGTTCTGAATTTCCCTTAAGAAATGGAGTTAAACCCCAGGATCTGTGTCTTCCTACAACCAAGAGTTCATTACTGGTAAACCCAGTGAATTTTGGGCTCAAATGATTTTACACAGTTCACGAACCCACCACGATTCTCTCTACTAACTAAGAAGGATTTATGTAAGAGGAGCTGTGTTTTGTATCAATATCATAAGCAGAGTTGAACTACAAAAGGTCCGTATGAGTATGTAACACAGTTCTTTTTTTCAGTGCATGCTCATGGTTCTTGTTGTATTGGAGACGCTGTAAAGAAGAGCATGCTTTTGCGTTAAAACAGAGTGTGTTTCATGGATGAGAACACTGGTCTTAATTTCCCTTCAGAAACGGAGTTAAACCCCAGGATCTGTGTTTTCCTACAAGCAAGAGTACATTTCTGGTAAACCCAGTGAATTTTGGGATCAAATGATTTTTCGCAGTTCACGAACCCAACGCGATTCTCA
>CATKUM010000324.1:0-51936 GCA_949786405.1 Onychomys arenicola
CAAGGGGTGCGTTCAATGGCTGCAGGAGATGCAGTCGCAGCAGCAGCAGCAGCAACAGGCACCAGCAGGTGCCTTTCGTTTCCTGCTGCCGCTGCAGCAGCAGCGAAAAAGTGCTGCTTCTGCTGAAACAACGAAGATGAGTTGTTGTTGTTGCTGTTGCTGCTGCTACCGTTGCTGCTTCTTGCTTCTCCCTCTTGCGCTGCCGAAGCATCTGCTGCACCGGAGGGACCTTGCGCAGCAGCAGCAGTAGATGAAACTAAAGCCGTATCAGCATGCTGTTGCACGTGACGCTGGAGCATCTGAGGTGAAGGTGTGACAGCAGCTGCACTCTCCAAAACAGCCCACAGCCCCTCCCAATGCGCCTCTGAATCAGTAGGGAGACCAGCAGCAAAATCCCTCTCGAGGTAGGGGTGCAGGAATGGAGCTGCTGACGTGTCAAAAGTAAGGAGATGCGTGCTTGCAGACCATCCCCGATGAAACACCTCCCTTGTATATTCGCTCTGCTTCGGAGAAAAAGCAGCAGCAACGCCTGTGGCTCCAGGCGTCAGTTGCATCTCTGCGACGATCGCAGTGGCTTTCGCGAGTTCAGTGAAGCTCGCACACTCTGTGCGTTCCCGCGTGTGCCAGGGAGGCTCTCCAGCAAAGATAGGCGTCTTGCCGCTCTCTAAAGAAGAAGAAGAAGCAGAAGCATGCACAATTTCCCATGTCCCTTCGTCTCCTTCATCATCGTCTTCTTCCCGATCTTCTTCCTCAAGCAACGCTTCCTCCGACCCGCTCACCAGCTGCGCGCGTATCTCTTCTGCTGCTGCTGCTGTTGCTGGTTCACTTCCTCCTCCTGCTGCTGCTGCATTTCCCGAAGAAAACCCCCCACCTGCTCTCCACACGTAGAATTCAGGCGCATCACGTGCTGGAACCTCTGTGCTGCTGTTGCGGAGGTTGCTCTGGCTGCTGCTGCTCTTCTTCTGCGAGGGATCTTCTGGCCGTTGTTGTGTTTGCCTGCGCACAGTGATTTGCTCGAAGCAGACAAACTGCTGCTCCAGAAGGGCAGAGGGTGGGTAATAGACAGGTCGGGAGCCATAGACGCTTTGCCAGGCTTCGCGTTTCTGCAGATCCTCGAGAGCCAAGCGCAGCAGTCGGCGGCGGCGGCGGTGCCTGCCCCCCTGCGATGCTGCTGCTGCTGCAGCAGCTTCTTCTTCTGCTGCTGCTGTCATAGAAGATCCAAGGGTGATGAGGGTTCTCCAGATATCTCTGGCAGCATCAGGGTTGCTGGGACTGTTCGCAGGAACCGGCATGTCGGCTGCAGCTTCTGCTGGAGCAGCAGCAGCAGCAGAAGCGATAGAGATGAAGAGGTCTGCTGCTGCAGCACCACCATCGGTGGTGGTGGTGGTGGCGGTGGTGGTGGTAGCGTGGGGTGGCTCCACTGTGGCAGAAGAAGAAGAAGCAGCAGCAGCAGCTTTTCTTCTGTTGCTGAGGGCCCTGCGTCTCTCTCGAAGATACTCCTTCTCGCTTGAAATGTTTTCCTGTCGCAGTCTGCTATAGTGCTCCGCCATTCCAGATAGATACGTGTAGGTGATATCAGCAGAAGCAGGCAGCAGGCGACCTCCTGCAGGCGTGCTACCCCATACGTTGTATAGGGTTTTTTTCTCCATGCCCATATGCCCGATGGCAGTCGATAGCGCCTCGGAGACGCCTGTCGCAGCAGACACGTCTCCCACCGTATCCTCCAAAAACATTCCTTGAAGACGATACAAAGAGACCTCAGGATGATGCCGAACCGGCAAGACGCTGCTGCGCCAGCCTATTCCCAGTCCCTCACTGCCTCCCATATATGTAAACCTCCAGTCCACTACCACCCCAGTTCCCCCACCTTTCTTTCCAAAACCCCATAACCCTGTCTTCTCCACTTCTTCTTCTTCGTCTTGCTGTTGCTGCTGGTGCTTGTGGTTCTTTCCTGTCTCTCCTGCTGCAGCAGAGGGACGACCGTCCTCGCCGATAGCAGCGCGTATGGGCCGAGATGCCAGTGGGGGATGACAGAGAGAAGCGAAAGGAAAGACGCTGGGACTAGGGAGCAGCGGCTGCAGCTTTGGAGAATATTCAGAACTGCCTTTAAGGTGCAATACAGACCCTGCCCCGGCAGCAACATCTTCATCAAAGGCGAAGAAGAAAGTGTTGAGCAGTCCACTCAAAAGAATGTAAAGCAGGTCGCCTGCTGCTTTGAAAAGAAAGAGAACTTCCTCCCACCATCCCCCCTCTTCGTCTTCAACGAGGTGCAAAGGCAAAGACGTCCAAGCTACTCGCTCATCTCCTGCTGCCGCTGGCTCTGCTGCACTAACTCTGTCCACCCCGGAAGAGAAAGCAGATGACGAAGGTGTTGCTGCTGTTGAAGTTTGGTAGAAAAAGCGATCGAACAGAGAACGCAAAAAGGAAGAAAGAGCCTCCCAGCACTTGCGAAGGGGGTCGGAAACTGCTGTTCCCAAGGCAGCAGCAGCAGCAGCAAAGAACGACTGCTGCTCCTCCTCCTTCTCCGCTTCGTTGAAGAAGATCGCCTGCTCCTCGCTCTCAGGGTCTCTGGTGGCAGAAACAGCAACAGCACCAGCAGTGATGGAGCTGCTTCTGCTGCTGCTCTTCATCACCATCATCTGCTGCTGCTGCTGCTCCGCCCTGCACCACCTCTCTCCAGCTGCAGCAGCACACACTGCCGACAGGCGGCAGCATCGCCGAGACAGCGGATGATGCACGTGGGCGAAATAGTACTCTGGATTTTGCGGTGCTGCTGCTCCTGGAGGAGAACCCCCCTCTTCTGCAGAAGGCAGGTAGAAGGAATAATCTGCAGGCACAGCAACAGCAGCAGCAATAGAAGCAGCAGCAATAGAAGCCGCAGCAGCAGCAACAGGATTAGCAGCACCAGCAGCAGCAACAGGAAGAGCAGCAGCAGCAGAAGCAGCAACAGGAAGAGCAGCTGCAGCAGTAGCCGCAGCAACCTTGACCGCGGCCGCAACCACAGCAACAGCGGCAGCAACAGCAGCAGGAGAAGAGACTTAACTGCAAGATAGGTAGCACACAAGGGCATAGTAGCAGGGCAGAGAGAGACACCCCACAACACAGCGGCAGGAAAATAAGAGTCTCATCAAGAAGGCAACTGCAGCAGCAAGAATCTGCAGATCCGAGCGGCAGCAGGCGCCGCACCAACACAGCAGCAGCAACTGGAAAATACTGTCGCATGCATTGAAGGTCAATAATGGTCAGGCAGGCCAGACACACCGGCAGCAGCAGCAACAGGCGAGCATGGGAGGCCAGTAGCAGCAACAACACCATCGGTCTTTGGGTCTCTACGACAGCAGGAGCAGCGCAGAAAAGTCAGGATGGAAACCCACTGCAGCAGCGCACCACCAGCAGGAGCAGCAAAAGACGTTTGATAATACGCAGCAGCAACTAGCAGCAGCACTCCTGCTGCGCGTAGCAGCAGCAACAGCAATCTGTCTAAAGCTGCTTTCTAAGTCATACATTGGTAGAGCATTGGAATGTAAAGACCCTCAGACACATAACTCTTCCACATAATAACTTAGCCTTCGAAGTAATGCATCTTCGAGCATACACTCGTATAAAATGATGTGGTCGTCGCTGCATGCAACAAGGAAAAAAAGTTTTTCCACATGTCAAATAGCAACCCAGGGTAACCTCTTCCCTGAGTGAACTTCTACGCCTCCATCGGTATAGAGAGGACAGACTCAGCGACTGTGATAAGTAAAACAAAGACCTTCGCTCTGCTAGGACACCTTGAGGGTGTAAGGCGTTTTGATCAGTTTATGAGGTCGACGCACGTGCTGCTGCTCTGCTGCTTCCCTGCTGCAGCCACTGTGTTGCTGTTGCTGTCGTATCTGCACAACGCACGTAGCCTCCTCACTACCCAGCGGCAACAAGCGCTGCGCCTAAGCAGCTCTCCATTATTGTCCTACTATTGCTATGCTGCTCAGAGTAGAATACTGCAGCACTGCTATACTGCAACCAGCAGTCCTGTTGCTGCGCGGCTGATCCTACGGCTGCTGCCGTGTGTGTCTGCAGCAGCTGCTGTAGCGATTTCTGGTCCTGCTATTGGCTGCTGCTATTGCAGCGTCTGCTGCTGCTGCTGCTGCGTCTGCTACTACCGCTGCTGCTGCTACTGCTACTGCTGTTGTGTCTGCTGCAGCTGCTGCTGCTGGTGCGCGTCTGCTGCTGCTGCTACGTCTGCTGCTGCTGCTGCTGCTGTACTACGTGGCGAGGCACCAGACACCAACAGTATGTCTAGAGAGTTTCTCTCAGAGACCTCGCAGGCACTACGTAGAGACGAACATAGACGTCTCAGCGAATGAAGGTGATGAAGGAAACAAGTGGAGGGGCGGTAAAGGTATCGACAGCTACTTACTTGATGCTGCTGCTGCTGCAGCCTGCTGACAGCTGCTGCTGCTCTTTTGTCTTCTTCGTCTCTTCTCCACGTGGATGCAGCGCAAGCCAGAATAAGGATCGCACACCGGCATAACCACCTGCAGCAGCAGCAGAGCAGCAGCAGCAGCAGAGGAGCAGCAGCAGCGCAGCGGACACAGAGTCAGCATACATTTACTTCTTCGTAGTGGGCTTGCGGCTGCAGGCAGGATGCAGTTGCTTCGGCAGCAGGCAGCACAGTTGCGAAGTTGAAAGACAGCAGTGAAGAATATAGCACCAAGAGACACATCGCAGCAGCAGCAGCACCAGAACGTTTATAGAAGCAAGGTCACGCAGAGAGGTTGGCAGAGTCGAGCAGCAGCATGACGTTCTGTCCGGGCTCTGCTGCAGCAACTTCATCTCATACAAGCAGTGCAGCAGCAGCAGCAGCAACTGCAGAAGTCACGACAACAAGAGCAAAAAGAGTAGGCAAAGCAACCATGAACAAGAAAGATAAACACAAAAAAAGTCGCAAATTCCCCCGCAGTGAAAGCAAAGATGCTACAGAGGCGGCAGCAGCAGCAGAAGCAACAGCAACAGCAGCCGCACCAAACGCAGGATCACCTGCAGCAGCAGCAGCAGCGAATGCGCAGGAGAAGTTGCAGCTGCGGCAGATGCAGCAGCAACACGGGCACGCCAGCAGCACTACAGGCACCACACTGCAGCAAGGCTTCGTTTTTTTGTTACGAGGTTGCTGCAGCAACTCCCTCAGCGGCCCAGCCACAGCAGCAGCAACGAAGGTGTGTCTGCAGGTGCCCTCCACCTGCGCCCCACAATCGAAGAGCCTTTACAAGCTCTCCGAAGGAGGTGTGCTTCTGACTATCTCTCTCTGCCTCTTCTCCCCACATAGAGAGTATACAAAATAATAAACATATAAATCCAAGACACACAGTTAATTCGCAACGAACGAGAACATAATAAACACATTCGCATACGAATATTCCATGCAAATATATATATATATATATATATATATATATATATATATATATATATATATACATATATATATATGGAAATAGAGAGATAGATAGACAGATATATATATACCACAAATATATATATATATATATATATATATATATATATATATACACGTCTGAATATGCGTAGGCGTGCGGTCTGGTATCATCGCAGCAGCAGCTTCCATACCGATCTTCGTGCAGTCGCTGAGAGCATACCTCTTGAGGGAGCGTTTGATCGAGCTGCACGTAGATGCCGCTGCGCATGGATGCCAGTACGTAGTCAGGCACAGCAGGATGAATATTTAAAGAGGCTGCTGCTAGAGTCGCAACTTTCTCTAATACTGACAGCAACAGCAGCAGCAGCATGGGCAACAGCAATGAGCTGTTCCCGTAGAGTGGCCTGTCTGTGCATGTTGTCTTCTGCGTATCATCACGTTGCTTCCCTCCTGCTGCCGACTGCATTGCAGCAGCGTGTTTCGCCTGCTGCGGCAGCCTCAGCAGCAGTCCTCCTCCAGCCACCAGCACTGACAGCAGCGACATCAACAGTATTAGCGGAGGCTTCAGGAGGAACAGGACCACCACAAGCATGCGGTGCACCAGCACCGGCTGCAGCAGCAGCAGCAGCAGTTGCGGGCAGCAGCAGCAACAGGTAGATGATGGAAGAGCAACAAGGAGAGCAGGAGACGCAGGAGTGATCCGATGTGGAAGACAACAGAGTACTACCAGCAGCGAGCACGCAAGCAAAAGAAAAAGGGAAAAAAGGAATCGTTCTTCCAATGACAACACCAGCGACAGCGAGAAGTGCGACGATGTAGTAGTTGCCAGCAATATATGCAGCAAGCTGCAGCATGCACGAAAAACATCCAATAGCCGTCGCTGCTGTTGTAAGCGAGGAAAAGGGCACGCCAGCTGACTTCTCCTCCTGCTTCATTTGACAAACCCTTTCCTGCTGCTGCTCACGCCTCCGCTCCTCTTCCTTCCATTGCCAGACCTGCTGCTCCTCCGTGCTCTTCCCCTGTCCCTGCTGCTGCTGTGGCGCTTGCTGCTCCTGCTGCTGCAGATGCGGCACTTTCTGTTGCGGCAGCTCTTTTACTGTTTCTGTGGCCCGTGCTGCTGCTGCGGACGTGCTGGTGTCGTCGGTGATTTCGTGTGATGCAGCACCCCAGACCGGTAGACAGTGAAGCAATCACGTTAGAGAGGAGCGAGAGGTCGTACTCCAGCACGTTATCTATAGGCTGCTGCTGCTGCTGCCGCCTTTTCGAAGCTTGCTGCTGCATCTGCTGGTGCCCCTCTGCATGCTGCTGTTGCTGCTGCTGCCAGGAGGTCAGTTCTTCCACGTGCTGCTGCTATCGTTGTTGCCAATACAATAGCTCTGATAAGCGGAGCAGCCGCCGGTGATTCTGCTGCTTCGCCTGGCGTGACTGCTGACGCAATGGCTGACAGCGCGAGGCCGACCTGTGAAGGCTCTCCCCTCTATTATGCAGCAGATCCTCGGAGGCAAAAACAGCAGCAGCAGCGCCGATGCAGCTCGCAGTCGCTGCCTCGTAATCGCATGTGTTATACTTCTGCCGGAGGTGCTGTCTCCTGCTCGTTCTGCAGCTGGTGCTGCTCGCTGCTAATCTTCTAGCGAGATGGAAGCTTCTTTTCAAAGAAAGACACGTTTTCCTGCTGATGCTGTTGTTGGAAGGAAGCAGCGTCTCGTCTCCTTCCTCCGGCTGCTGTTCAGTCTGCTCAAATCCTTCATGTCGCTCCACTCCTGCATGCCCTCCTCTCTCCGACGCATGCAGCCGCTGCGAATCCTGCTAAGGCCGCAGCTGTTGTGCTTCTTCTCGCCGCTATGCCCTTCAGCTGGTGCTGCTGCTGACGCGACGGAAGCGTTCATCCCCACCTGCTGCAGCTGCTGCGAATGAGACAGACAGCTACAGCCACGTTCTCCACTGCTGCTGCTGCTGCTGGCCACTGCTGTTGCTGCTGGCTACAGCTACTGCTGGTGCTGCTGGCCACCGCTGCATGCGCTCCTCTCTGTCACCCTCCTTTTCTTTTTGCTGCAGCGGTCTAACTCGCTATTCACACTGCAGACGCGAAGAAGAAGAAGGAAAAAAAGAAGAAGGATCAGCCGCTACTGACGACGTTACAGCTGGAACGTTTACCAAGAATTTTTGTTGGAGCTGCAGCTGCTGCACCTTGTCTCAACTGTTTTTGAATGTCACTGCTGCAACGAAATCAAATGAAAGCCGTGAATCTTTACGACAGACAGAGAACTAGCTGGAGCCGTCCTCTTAGCAATAACGAAGACCACTATAAAAATGATGAAGAGGTTGCAACGCCCACGTCCCCGGGCAACAGAAGAAGGCCCCTGAGGCTCAGCAAGAGGCATTACTATATACGTACATGTGAAAAGAATATTTAGATACATATATACATATATATATATATATATATAAAGGTTTGCAGAGCGTCGTAAACTGCGGAACCTTCTCTGCATCTGTGGGGAGGAGCAGAAAGACCTACAGAAACGCATCTGAGCATAGTACCCAGACGCGTAGAGAAGTGCAGCGTTCCAGGTGTATCCCCTGGATTGCTAGCCGATCATCCGTCGTTGGATTATTGTGGTCTATCGCAGAGTAACGTGAGCAAGGGGACGAAACACGCAAAAAAGGAAAGTGTCAAGGAAGTAGACGAAGTGAAGTATAGCGTTAATGTATTATATTATAAGTGCAAAGAGAAAGAGCAACAAAACTAGCAGGCAAAAGAAGAGCGGCAGAAGAGAAAAAGATAAGAAAGAAAAGATGGATGTCGATAGAAGAAACGAGGAAGATGACAATGGAGAGGGCTGATGAATATGGCAACGACGGGAGAGTCGATTTGGAAAAGAAAGATCCCCACCCTTCTTCTCTGCAGAGGTACCACCGTGAGAGTATTTAAAATGAGGAAATGAGGAACAGTGTCTCTGCCCAACCTAGCAAATAGCTACATCATTTATTGGTAAAGCGTTTCTGGCTACTCGTGCAGGTAGGCAGATGGTTAATGCTGCGGCTGCCACTTATACATTTTCACATACATAACTCGAATGACCGTGTGATATCATGAACGAGTTGACATCCAAAGGCTGTCAGCAAAAAAAAACAAGAAAAGCTTATCAGCGGACCGCCCCGCACGGACTCGGCTTTCCATATACGTTTTATACATATACATATATAGAGCGTAGATGGACATGTGGGCATTAAAAAGCTAGAGTCATATACATACACACACGTGGGTGGGTCTACTTCCGGTGCACTTGTGTAAGAATTCATGTGATGCCGAGCATGTAGCTTTTCGTGAAGAGATAAATTCTCGTTGGAAAGCCGGTGTAATACCGAGCCTAGCACGAAGAAAAAGAGACGAATTCGTGGACGAACAAACTAGAAAAAAGGACGTGGTTTCATTTGGGCAACATACGAATAGGAGGACTAAAGAGCATCCTTTTTTGCATCGACATGTGCTTCAAAGTAAAGGCAATAACAGCATCAGACAGGTGAGTACAGATGAGCAGTGCATACGGAGATTCGCGCCGACTCTTTTCAAAAGCAAAGATGCTTAAATATGGGAACGTGAAGGTACGTCAAACCAGAAAGTGCAGAACAAATCTGAAGAGGCTAAAGACGGCAGGATCCGAAAGAAACACGCCTTGGATTACAATGGAGTAAGTGAAAGTGGAGGAGGAACCTAAGATAGAGGACGATGGGAATAAAAACCACAACGACCCACAACGAAGCTACGGAGCAAAAGAATAACCGTCGTCAGAAAGTTCGAAAAACAAGCAGATTCGTGGTGTACGCGTCCGCTTTCGCACAGGCTTGCCGGTCGCCCACGCGTTGAGCACTACATTTCACTGGAAAAAAATCGATACACCCGAGGATATTCGAGACACTTCATTCACATGCATTTGTCAGTTCCGCCTCAGCAGACGATTAAAATATGCGAAATCCCTCATTCTGGTGGGTGTGCTGTAGAAAGACGTCTTCACGCGCGGTTGAAATATAGCATGCTCACCAGACTGTACTCCTGGCGCTGTCCTTTTTTGTAAGGCGAGTTGATGGTAGTTTTGCTATTCAGTGAAACTATTATCGTCACAAATGCCGAAGGTATTAGCTCCATAGCCGCACTACCTTTAGATGCCGCGAGTTTCATGTGTACTCATCGTCGCTTGACCGCCGGCGACTGCATCCTATCTCTACCACCAAGATAGCACGTGGTGTAGCAGTGGTTTTCTTCATTGGGTTTCAGTCGAGGGAAGGTGGTTTTACGATTCGATAACTTATCCCCCCCCATCAAGAGATCCTCAGATACTCCTTCGTCTTAGCATAATACGTGTACGGGCCAGCCAACCGCCATCTCAGGCGTCGCTACACCGTAATCACGTCCTGTAGACCCGATGAGTGGTCATCCAAAGAGATTTTTCGATAGTTCTTGGTTGTCTTCTTTTTCTGAGCAGCTCTGCATCCAGTGCTTCAACCACAAGTGTAACAGGTAGGTTGTTGTACCAACCTTCTGTTTTACTGCAGGAAGCGGCATTTACAGTAAACCTGACACCACTGACACTTTTACAGTCAGGACCAGGAGTAGAAGTACAACAAGTTCAGTGACTGCTATTACTGGCACTGCCGTTATAACTATATCAAGGACTCTGATGTCCAGTATTCACGAGAGCGCTAGGCAGTACTGTAGTACTACTAGAGCTCCCCAAAACATCGTCAAAACATGAGGGGAGCAGCAGTATTAATGGGCCGAACCTTTCACTTCCGTGGGTCCTACTGATTCTTCCGGGATGCACAGCGTATCGACGGACTCTGTCCTATATCTAATACATCAACTAAATAATATCAGCCCGTCATGAGAGCCAGCGCTTTCGGCTCTTTTCAGCACACAGGGAATTTCTCCCGTTGTCATTGACTTACTGCCCTTTTATCATTTTCTTACAATTACTGCATAGGTGTATTGCCACCGTAGCTGCCGCCAGGTAGCGCGCGAACATCAGTATATATTAATTTTACCAGTGAAAAAAATCACACTTGTTGGTAGTTTTGAGGAATTCGACTAACGCTGAACGTCAGTACTACACAGTGTCGTGCACGTCGTAATCTTGGGCGTCCTCCAGCCTGCTCGCGTGGAAGTTTTTCTAGTCCCTCTCACTGTAAATGGAACCTTCGCTATGACAGCGCTATGTATTGGCGCGACTGTAGTTGCGATAGTCTGGTCACTCGTGTCTGTATCCGCTTAAGCAGCCTCGTTCCTTCTGTCTGGAATCTAGAATGCTTTGGGCAAATATGCAAAGCGAGGTACGACTGTTTTGGGGTGAAAGTTTTCTACATACATTTACATACGTGCTTATGTTGTAAAGTGTTTTTAAACACTTCGAAAGCTTTACGACGGCTCACCCGATGTACACGTCTCATATGTAAAAGTATACTAACCAGCAGGGCCTCCGACTTTATCTCCTTTGCTATCACCTGGTAGTTCCCGTGCTTTCCGAAGTGGTTAACGCCTTTGCCACTCTCGCGTGTTGACAATCACGGTGTAAAGACGGAGGGGATCCATTAGAGATTACCGTTTCAGTAATCTAGAAATGTCATCTCTAGGAACTCTGTTGACACGCGATTGTCAAGAAAAAGGAAATAGCGTGTTTACTAATATCGCTAGTGGCATGTATAAGTCGCCTGCGACTTTGTGCTGACCGAGAGAGTTAGTTATTCTGCAATGATTGCTGAAATTCTTTAATTGATGTGTTCCTTTCGAAACGAGACGCGCGTGATGTGTTATATCCGCCAAACATGTATATGATAAAGAGAGCAGCATTGGTGTAACGGGAATATTTGTTTGTTCACCGCCGCACTGGCTCAGAGAACAACACACTCGTGGCACCACCACATGTGTGAGCTCGATTCTGGCTTACTTCATACGCAAAGTACGCGACACATGTTCGGCAGCGGGATATATTACAGCATTATTTCGAGGGGGTATCCTGGGGTACATGCAGACCTTGACAGTAGTTCAGCGCGTACGGTTTTCACAGCCGCGTGATACGCGTCGCCTTTACTCGGAGAAGTAGAGATACTCTCCAGTAACCTCTAGGAGAATCAATTTCACTTCCGAGCGCACAGCAGCGAGGAGACACTACGACCTGTTCGTGCCGACAAATAGCCGGCATGTTCATCAGATGTACTTATTTCTGCTCTCCAGGATGGCACTGAAGCGAGAATCCAGTTGTTATAGGTGCCCTAACGCTGTGGATGGAATATATTCACGCTCGAACAAGGAATAGGGGTATACGTACACGAACGTGCACATCCTTTATAATGTGTAGGTTGAGTCAGTGGTAAAAATGTTACCCTCTAGGCGGAGAGATCTACGGGCAGATCTTCGACACAATAAGCATTGATGGTTTTCTCGCATGCCGTTGGCGCAGGAACTCATATGCCAGCTGCCGAAAGCTGGACGCAATTGGTAATTTTCCCGTCTCTCCGATCAGCGCTCCAGCAGCTTCTATGCAACAGTGCTGCCGATTTTCATGTTCCAGCCCACATTTTAAAGTCGCTAGCGCTGTCCTTCTTTACAATGGTAATTCTAACTGTGAAAATGCGCCTGCTGCTCCTTCAGTGTGCTTACCGTTGGGTCTCTCTTGCGTAGCTCTGTAGTTGACTTACAGACAACCTAAACGTCTGTGTGAACTGTGCTTTAGGATCATGACGTCCACAAACATATACTTACCCACGTATTTATTCGTCGACTATATCTACGTATATATATATATATAGATATATATATGCATATCTACATACATATATGTAGATGAGAGGTACGTGGCGCACGAGCGGGAGTGTACAGGGCACTCTTCACTAGTTTATCTGCGTACGTGTTTGTACATTTTGTACACATTCATACCTGATGCTGATTACTCTTCAACGTCTTTCAAGCGCAAGCGGCTTGGTGCGATTAAATAAAGGCGGAAGGTTCGTGTAGACTTTCATGTCTTCGTAGGGTTTGATTGGACGCTCGTTCGTGACCATTCCACGTGAATTCGTGCACGTGCATACACCTAGAATATCCCTGCACGCCCGTACTTCTGTCTTTGTCTACCACGACCTATAGACATCTGTGCATGGTTAGGTTTGTATCTGCGTCTGTAAGGCGACATATCCCCATCGGGTACTCCTTTGACCTAGTTGCAGTTTTGGCTGTGCATGCGGATGTGCATATATACATACGTATATATATATATATATATATATGCAAATTTGATAGTGCGCAAGGTAGAGCCACGGCCCACCAGACGTCACGGTTGTCAGGCCAATACTTGTCGTCTTGTGTGCGTGCAAGTGTGGAGTTTTTCTTCCTGATATTTGCGTTTACTTCGAATATTCAGGATCGAGTACGCATCTGTTGAGAGAGTGCACAAGTTGGAAGTGGCAGCATGCGAAAACAAAAGGTAACTACGTTTCTCCAAGGTTACCTGTTCTGGCTCGTATACCAGAAAATTGAATAAATTTGCTTGCATGAAAGATGTCTTACTGACTTGACATTTCTGCATTCATATTAAGCACCTTTCAGTTCTCCCTTATCAGTTTTACTGCTTATGTCGAGAAGTGCAGCAGTAGCCCTTGCTGCGGTGTTGCAGCTTTCAATTAACAACGAGACAGAGATGAGTAACGTCCACTGTATGAAGCAGCAGTCATTGCAGCGCTGGAATTTGTTCTGCGGCGGCGAGTAGCAATTCAGGGCCTACCCTTATTTTGTCCTGCTGCTGCTGCTGCTGGTGTGCAACCTGACCGTCGGTCCAAGCAGTATTGTTGGAGTCTGGGGCTGTTGTTGTCTCGGCGAGAATTTTCCACATGCACGTAGTGTTGTTGCATCTTGCGCTGTTGGAGCCGCCCAGCTCGTGTTGTTATTTGTGCTGTTGCGAATGAGATATCTGTTGATGCTGCCGCTCTTGTTGCTAGGCCTATTCCCGCTTGGCTCTCCCGTTATTGCCAGATTGCTATGCGTCTACCTTTGTGCTTGAGTCCATGTCAGTGGTTGTTCGCAAGTAACGGACGTCACCTTGTCAATTTTTTTTTTTTGCTGGCAGAAACTGGATAGCACGTGAAGGCACAAATTCTCCTCATCAGCATTGTTGCTCCTGCCCTCGTTCACCCGGCTACGTCTTCAATGAGTGCAGTAGCGTAACGCAGTGGCAAAATAGGTGCGTAGTGGCACGTGAGAGAAGACTTTTTTTTGTCACCCGCTGGCGTGTACGTACACCGCAGAAGCTACGCGCAGGACGTAGCGGAGTGGGTAGACGGTGCATAGCCGTAGCGCTTTTTATGGAAAGCAAAGCACCCCTGCTTTAAACATCTGTATGTTTTAGACACCGCTCAGTCTGTCCGTTCAAGGTTGCTAGCAGAGCTACAGTGCAGTTTTTGGCCAAGCTGGCATCGCAGCCCATTCGCGAGGCGACACTCTTCGTGTAGTCGGCCGCACGCTTTTCCACTTTTGCGTGCACACGAACAGGATGAGATGTTCTATGAATTCTTTTATCAGTACCTATCAAGATGAGATTTGGAGATTCACACATATTGGGCGGTAACATGCACAAAATCCTACTACAAGTCTTGCGTACGCGATAAGCAAATACATTCGTGTGAATGCATCAACTCACAAACTGCCATTCGTCGTGCAGTAACTCGGTCTGACACTAAATTGGCTACGCAGATCTAACAAATCCGCGTAGCAGTATGTAGAAGTACATCTGCCTACATGTAGAGATGAACAGAATCGACATTTCCATAATACAAATGTCCGAAATAGTATACGCATATAATCCGTAACTAGGGACACAGGCTCGTATAATATAGATATTTGCACAGACATGTGAGAATCCGCACGAGTTTCCCTTGCTGCTGTGCAAACGTAACCGAAGAATCTCTCCGCTGCAAAAGCAGCGGAGCGACACGTGTCAGCTGCTACGAGAACTCGCAGCCATCTTTTCCCTCAGGCGTACCTACGAATAACCAGCGCTGGAGAGTATTTGACTTGTACGCACTTCGTACACGCTGCTGCGTGAAGAAGCTGCAGCAACAGCACCTATACACAATCCACTAAGTACATTTAAATTTGAGTTACGAAATCCTCGAACGAGTATATGAGTCAGCATTCTTCCCCCAAACATTTCTGCGTCACTATACGGATGGAGATGTGTAATACAGACCTGTCTGCACATACATATACAAGTTTCACCGCAGAGCACATGTATACGGTGAAAGGTTTACACAGGAGGCTTCTCCCTCCCTCTACATCTATGGGCACTCACACACACATACATTCGCTCATGAGGAAAATCACTGACATACACTCATAGATACTTACATGCAGGTTTTACGGATATATGCTCATAAACACCTATATAAATATATATATATATATATATATATATATATATATATGTTCACCTACTACCTGTGCATAATTATTATGTCTGTACGATCGCATCAATTTGTATCTCTCTAGGTGCGTAGAACCAAAAGATGCACGTGCAGACCGTATAACTATATCACTCCTTATTGCGACATTGATGTACTAAGTCCATGCGTCTACCTGTATCTATATCTACACTTTTCTGAAATTGTGCACCTATATACATCTGGACACATTCATAAGCAAGTAAAGGACGTGAGGCCAGCTCCTTTCTGTCCGAATGAGAGATCAGGCGTGCGCGCGTACAGATCGGCATACACACGTGGGACGAGAGAGCAGAGTGGAAACACGTGTAACCTCGTGGAGCGGGCAGCAGACACAGCCACAGAGCGCGGCTATCAGTCAGAAAAGGAGCTGGGTCCTTCTTGGCGTTCACTTTCATCGGGAGAAAACAGGGGCAAACGCCAGTCGTTTATATATTTGTTGCCGGTGCGTGCTGCTGGTTCCTCCCCGCGCATGTATTCAGTAGCAACGTCTTCCAACGTCAAAGCATGGGCACCAGCGCTGTCATTCACAGACAAAGAAGGCAAACCACCTTTTCCATTTTCATCGTGTCTTGCTGGTGCAGCATGCCATGACGCAGCTTCCGCTGGCGCTGCCACAAGTGGAGTTGCCCTTGCGGCTGTTTGCGATGATGACTTTTCTGCTGCGGTTCCTGATGCCTTTAGATCGGCTCCTGCACGTGTCGCGCCTGACAGCTCCGCACGATAGACAGACTGCAAAGAACAGTTGCGCCAGTGCTGAACCTGCTGCTCGTAAAAGGGACAGTAGTGAGAAGGAAGCTCTCTTCTGCGCATACGTAGGGGAGGACGAGGTAGCGGTACAGACCTTGTTTCTACTTGTCGAATGCATTCGCGCTGTACAAGAGCGATTCTGTCGGCTAATGGAATGTGCCAGTCTTCCGGTAGATCCAAATACCCATCACCTTCCTCCTCTACAGAAGCTTCAGGACTACTCTGCAGGGCCGCTGCTGCTCCCGAAACGTCATCTGGTGGTGCATCTCTGTTGCCTGTTAGTGTTGCGCATCCTGCGGCCGCTGCTGTTGCTGCTGGCACGAACATGGTGTCTGCTGAATCACCTGACACTGGTCCGTTCTCCTTTGCTGCTGCTGCAGCATTTCCTGCCGCTGATAGAAACGAAGTGGTGACCGGCAACGGCGCTGGTACTAGTCGAGCGGCGTCTGCTACTTTAGCACCACTAGCTAATGTTGCTGCAGTAGGGTCTGTGTGTTCCACTGTTGGAGAAGTTAGTCTAACAGATACGGCTGCTGCTGCTGCATTGCGTGCGCAGCTACTTCGGATATCGTCTGGTGTCAGAGCTTCTTTACCTGGAGCCGGTGCTGCTGCCGCTTTCCCTGCTGCAGGTGCTGCATTCAATGTTTTCGCTTGACGTCGATTTGCTGCTAATGTCGCTGACGATGCTGCTTTGGGAGGCGCATTCGCAGCCCTGCCTACTTCTATACCTGCACCTGCTCTACCTGCCACACCTGCAGACCCTGCATGTTCAGACGTCAAAATATTTGTATTTGCTCTCCAGACCTCTTCCGTTACTTCTTCGGCTTCTCCTTCGTGACTACTCTTCCACCTGCACTCTACGTCTGTTACGAGATCGTCGGATGAAGCTTGACCACCATAGGCATCTGTCGCATGGTACTCCTTCTCTGTTGCTTTGCTGCTGTTGGGCATGCAGCTGCGCATGCGCAAGCATTGTTCTTCGTTCAAAAAGGGCATCCACCCGTGGTTGCTGCTCACAACACGACTTCTGCGGCAGGCTGCGGGACCGCCGCTTTCTCCTGTGCTGCTCTCTGTGTTCAGGCTGCTGCTGTTCCTGCTGATACCGTCGTGACGCTCGCTCAGGGAGCGGCTGCTGTTGCTCCCGGTCTCGCGGCTTTGGCTGCTGTTCTTCGTCACAGGGTTGCTAGATGGGGTTGGAGCAATCCCGCCACTACTGCTGCTGCTGCAGCATGCAGACTCCCACCGCTGCAGCAGTTTCTCCGCTCGAGTAAGAAGAAATGGGAAACGATCACCTAAACATCGCCGTGCTCTTCTCCCTTTCTCTGCTGCTTTCCAGGCTCCGCCCTCAGCTAAACGTATCGATGTTGCAGTCGCTCCTGCTGCAGCTGGTGAAGTAGTTGCTGCTCCTGCGGTTGCTGCAGTAGGTGCCGCTGTCTTTGCTGCTGTAATTGTCGGGGCGGCCGCTGTCCGACGTGCTGCTTTACGCTGCTGCTGTGCGTGTTGCTCCTCCACATGTGCACCGGAGTCGTTGTACTGTCTCTGCTGCAACTGTTGCGACGCTCGGAAGCGCTGCTGGTGTTGCTGCTGCCTCAGCTCTCCGAAGGGCTGTGGGGCATTAGATGGTGCAGCAGTACTGAGAGTCATTTTCAACAGCTGCCACGCAGCTATGTCGCCTCCAATACTACTGGCTAGCCGCCACTGCGGCGCTTCAGCTGCTGCTGCTGCTGCTGCCCGACTACACTCAGGTGCTGTACTACACCAACAGCAGCAGCCCCGAATGCACCGTCGGCAGCCAGGCGGAGCAACAGCGCCTGAGACGCCTGTCGTCGGCTGCATATTGTTCTGTGAGATCACGGCAGAAGAGTGAGCGCATGCAATAGAGCTAGCAGCAGCAACAGCAGGAGCTGCACTACCACCAAGAAGTGAAGCAGCGACTTCCTCAGGGGTTGCGCATGTCGCCGCAGCAGCAGCTGGCTGCTGAAGTGAGGTTGCTTCCTGCTGCAGCATATGACTGCCACCGATAAGACTGTCCTGCAAGTTAAGCGTCTTGGACGTGGAGAAGGCACTTTTAGGCGGCGCTACTGCTGCTGCTCTTGAACTCGTAGCAGGTGCTCCAGAAGCCCTCGCTGCTGCTGCTGCTGCTGGGTGTGACACAGCTGGAGGAGCTGCTACCTCGGTGGGTATCGCTGCATTCGAAGAGCCGTCTGCTGTCCACTGGACGTATCTTCTTGCTGTTGATAAAGCTGCTGCTGCTGCTGGGGAATCTTTTGCTGATGCTGCGTCCCTTGGTACGTCGCGAGCAGTTGCTGCTGCTGCTGCTGCTCCCACTGCACACGCAACAGGAGCAGCAGCAGCAGCAGCAAAGGAAGAGAATGCAGAAGGACCGAAGCGACCATCGAACCAATAAACCGGCTGACAGGTGTCGTTGTTCAGGAGCAGCACGCTAGCACGAAATCCTCGCTGGCAGGGAAGCCGCCTGCTGTTGCCCCACACACTGCTGCATGACTCGTTGCTGCTGTGAATGGGACTCCAATGGAAGCAGGACGCGTTGGCATGCATGCCACATCGATACGAGGCGTATAAGTGACTGAGGATTCGCTTCCGATTCCGCAAGGCAGATGCATGAGAAAAAGCAGCAGCAGCAGTAGCACCAGAACCAGCAGAAGCAGCGGTATCTTTGTGGTGAGGAGGTCCACCAAGCTCTGTGCAAGTCGTTATCCCATCAGAAGCAGCAGCGGCAGAGGACGAGGAAGAAACCTGCATATCCTCTCTGTTGGTATATCTACTGCAGAACTGCGAGAAGGAAAGTTGATGCCAGGCGTCTTTTTGTTGCCTGCCATCGTGATCTGAGCAACAAACAAATGCTGAGGAGACACAGACAGAGACGCTATGACCGCATGCATGCAGCCAAACAATCACCGCTGATGCTGCTGCTGCTGCTACCGCGTCTCTGCCATATCATTTCCACTACGCAAGAGATAGAAGCCGAGTCTCAACAGTCAACAGAAGGGCACCTACCTACCCACACAATCATACATCAACGAATAAATGTTTCTGTCTTCCTCTCTCTCTCTCTCTCTCTCTCTCTATATATATATATATATATATATATATATATATATATATATATATACATATATATATATATATATGCATATATGTGGAGTGATTACAGATGTGTAGATGAGGTGCCCCGAGATGAGGGATGGGAGCTGTCTTTCGTTCGACACGCAGCCCGGGAAGCATGCCGCAGGCAAGCAGCAGCTTCTTCGCGTTTTCAATACATGTGCTTCTCTCTATTGAGTCGCATGAGACGCTGGTGGGAGTGCAGCAGACTCTGAAGCGTAGAGAGCAACATTGTGGATGTAGCGTGAAGAGGGATGTCTCCTCTACTACTGCCTCACCTTGCAGGCTTCTCTGCATGTTGTTCTCTTTTGAAAGCTGTCTTAGCCGTTTCTCTTCGCGTCTCCACTTCCTCAGATCAGCAGCAGAGCTCCAGTAGCTGTGGGGTGCATGCTGCAGGTGTCTGTATAGCTGAAGCGGTTGACAAAACAACTTCTCTCGGAGGCATTCATGGAGCTCCGGGTCGATGCCTCTGCTCCTCAGCAGCTCGTTCTGGCGTCCACGGAGATACTTCATTTCTCTTTTGCTGACGTGCTTCTCTCTTTTCAACCGTCTCCTTCGCTGGTGCTGCTGCTGCCTTCTGCTGTTAGCACCACCTGCTTCCTTCTGCTGTTGCTGCTGCTCTTCCTGCTGGTGCTGCTGTCTCTTTGATTTGATCTCCTGCGGGTGCTGTGCAGTCCCTGCCTTCTGCGGCTTCTTCTCGCTGTTCTCCTGCTGCTGTTCTTGTTGCAGTTTCTTCTTCTCTTCTTCTCCTCTTCGGGAGGACTTCGGCTGCTTCTCCTCCTTCTCCGCAGTAACATTTTCTACGTATAGCCGCAGCAGCAGCGAATCCAGGTGCTTCACGCCCCTTCTCTCCCACACATCTAATGTTTCCTTCTGGCAGCCGTCTTTACCTATGAACGTGCTGCTGCCGTTGCTCCCTTCTTCTGCGCGTCCGGTAGATGTAGCATCTCCTGCTGCAGTCATGCTGTCCTGCTGAGTTCCGTTTTCAACCGCAGAAGATCTCTCGTCCCATATTCTTCTTTCGCTATTCCGTTGACTGTCAATCCTGCTGCTCCTTCTTCTTCTTCTTCTTTTTCTGCGTCTGCGGTTGCTGCTGCTGTCATTTAGGATTCTTCCACTGCTGCGTCTGCTGATTCTGCTTCTGCTTCTCTTCCACGTCTTCCTGCCGCACCGCCCTTCTTTGTTCACTCTGCTTTCCCTTCTCCTGCTGCCGTCTCTGCTGTCGCTGCTGCTGCTGCTTCCTGTGCTACTGTCTTCATTCCTCCTACTCTCGCAGCTCCAACAACTGGCCTCCCCGCTGCTGTAGATGCCATAGTTCCTCCTACTGTCCCTGCTGCTGCTCTTGCTGCTGCTGCTGCTGTTCCTGCTGCTGCTGCTGCTCCCGCTGTTGCTGTTGGGGTCGTTGTCGCTGCTGCTGTTGCTGCTAATGCTGCTGGAGTCACTGTCGCTGCTGCTGCTGCTGTCGTAACTGCTGCTGCTGCTGCTTCCCCTGTCAAAATCCCACGCCCGCTGGAGGTATTCCTTATTGCTTTCGAAGCGATGAATATGAATATACGGACTCACGTAGCTTTCTTCCTGATGCGGGCTGCTGCTGTGTGAGAGCAGCGCAAGAAATCGGCGGTGACTCGGCAGCAGCAGCACATCCGCAGAATGCAGCGGCAGCCACGCGACCTGCACCAGTCACAGCAGCAATTGCATGCATGCACATGTGCCTGTCATTCCGCACTTTTTCATTTATGTATACACTGTGGTGTACATACATGTGCAGACTGTGGTGTACATACATGTGCAGACTGTGGTGTACATACATGTGCAGACTGTGGTGTACATACACCTGCAGACTGTGGTGTACGTACACCTGCAGACTGTGGTGTACATACACCTGCAGACTATGGAGTACATTCACCTGCAGACTATGGTGTACATACACCTGCAGACGGTGATGCAGATAGAAATGCAGTGTAGATCGCCAAAAAAGGCAATAGCGCCTTTCTTATAGGCACGTCACCCTGGAGTGATAGGTTCAATGGTATCTACAACCTCCGGTGATGAGGGAGACACATGAACAAGGCAGCTTGCTGGTGCGTTGGAGGAGACAGCACATCACGGAGTTCCGAGGAGACAAAAGCTCTATCCTTCGCTAGGACAACAGATTCAATAACAACAAGAAAAGAAGGTACTGATGGCGTCCTCCACGTGTGGGGTGAGGTATTGGGGGTATTATCTGCGTCTGCACCGCGTATGTTCTGCAGCAGCAAGATACGTTTGGCATAAGGTTTGCCTGGTGTCATCTGCAGGACTTTTTCTCTTGCTGCAGCTGTGACTCTTCTGTTAGAGACGGCTTCCCAGCAGTCGCAGAGAAGGAAGAAGTAAAAAGATAATGTAGACTGAACGAAGAGGAGGACGTATACCTGCGATGGCACTGGCAGCATAGCCGTGTCAAAGTAGATCTGCTGACCGCGGTTGTCTCCTCGCTGCTGCTGCGCGTTCTTCAAATTTACCAAGTACATCCCAAATTCACTCTGTTAAAAGCAACAGCAGCAGCAAGAGCACCAGCAGCAGCAAGGGCAGTGGCAACAGCAGCACCAACAGCAGCACAAGCAGCAGCAGCAAGAGCAGCAGAAGCCGCAAGAGCAGCAGAAGCAGCAAGGGCAGCAGAAGCTGCAGCAGCAGCAGCAGTAGCAACAAGAACAGCAGCAGTAACAGCAAGAGCAGCCGCAGTAGCAGCAGTAGTAGCAGCAAGAGCAGCAGCAGTAGCAGCAAGAGAAGCAGCAGTAGCAGCACCAGTAGCAGGAAGAGCAGCCGCAGTAGCAGCAGTAGGAGCAACAAGAGCAGCAGCAGTACCAGCAAGAGCAGCAGCAACAGGGAGAGCAGCAAGTTCATCGGCAGGGCTGAGCAAGTCATTTCGAAGGCCACTTTCCCCATCACGCATGCATCTCCGCCACAGCTGTCTGTGGCACCCATATCAGCCTGTCGTGTCTTCCTCGTGTATCGAGAACCGGCAATTCGGGAGCAAGCAGCACTCACAGGAGAAGTCTCCTCTGCTGTTTCACATGTACTGACTGTCTAACTCCTCGACCATTATATCCATCTGGAGATGTTTATGTGTGCGTCCAACAGGAGGCAAGCAGAGGTTTACGCTTCTCCTTCAGAGGCTTCCCGTACACCACGCTACATCAATGCGCCTTTGGTAGTTGCAGGTGAATCATCAGAGAGTCAGATGCACTTTGTTTTTCATCATGCTCCACGATGGCGGAAGCAAGAGCGTAGAGATAGAGACATGGGCTGGCAGCAGGATTCTTTGTCCTGCTGCAGCAGCATTCACATTTTGGGCTGCTATGCCCTTCGACTTCATTCATACCAAACAGAGAGACATACTGCCAGTGCTATCATCACCTAACGACATGCATTAAATGACCCCCAAACACTCTCCGCCATCGAACCTGCAAAGTGCGAAGTCTGCTTGTCTTTCTCTCTCTGTCTATCTGTCTCTATCTATCTTTCTATCTACCTTCATCTTTCTCTATATGAATATACACGTCTATGAGCTTCTCTGCTCTTGCTGCTGCAGTTGCTATTTGTTGTGGCGACATTGCGGTGCAAGGAGCTTTCACCCCGCGTCTTCAGAGAGGGACAGACGCTGCTGCCTGGTAGAAGGCGGTTTCTCTCTGAGGTTGCGTTGGTGGGGAGCTGCTAGCCGGACGAAACGATAAGGAGAAAGGCTGGTAAAACTCCGTCAATAAAATTTGCATGCGTGCTGCAGACTGCAGTCACGCCTGCAGAGACGTCTTTTTTCCTCCCTCACTTTAACAGCAGAAGGAAAGAAGCCGAGTGTGCTGCTATGCGAATACCTGCTACTGCTGCCGCTTTTCTGGTGCGGGGAAGCGCTGCTGTTGCTGCTGTAGAGGCAGGGGTTTTAACAGGGCAACACAGCAAAGGCTGAAGCTGCTCCTGCTGCTCCTGCCCTGACGTCGCGTCAGCAGCAGCGCCTCTGCGTCTCCTCAGAGAGGCGTTGATGCTTTAGGTATGTGGCGCCAGTGCTCAGAGGCTGCTGCTGCCGCTGCTGTCACAAGCGCTATGAGGTTCTGCTGCTGCCAGTTCGAAGCTGACTGCAGCAAAAAGTATGTCTTCTGTGAAAAGAAGGTGAATAGACCGTACCCTGGAGAAGACCTCTTTGCCTTTACAGCCGGGTGGATGCAGCAAAACAGACGCTACAGCAGGGCGTCCCGGTGTTGCGCTCTGCCGTCGCAGCAGTGCTGCTGCTGCTGCTGCGACAGACCCATAGCTTACCTTTCCAACATGTGAGACGACGAGAAGCCATTGCATGTGAGGGTCCGTGGAGAAGCAGCTGGTGATGAAGCGCTCTGCTTTCCTACCGCTGCAGCCGAAACGAATTCCTGCTGGCAACTCCACATGAACACGCAGACGTAGCAAATGAGGCTGCTCATTCCTTTCACGCGCTGTCTCTCTATCAACCTGCTGCTCTACTACTGCTGCTGCTGCAGCTCCACAGGTGTTTAGATGTGCCATGTTTCCAGACCACCTCCTTCGCAATGATGACGCTTCCATCTCTGCAGCCTCAGAAACAGGCTCTTGTCCAAAATGACAACCAGCTCCCGCAGATAATAAATCTACTGCTGTTGCTCCTCCTACTGTTGCAGCTCCTACTGTTGCAGCTCCTACTGTTGCAGCTCCTACTGTTGCAGCTCCTACTGTTGCAGCTCCTACTGTTGCAGCTCCTACTGTTGCAGCTCCTACTGTTGCAGTCCCTGCTGTTGCAGCTCGTGCTGTTGCAGCCGCTACTGTTGCTGCTCCTACTGTTGGTGCCGCTACTGTTGCTGCTCCTACTGTTGGTGCCGCTACTGTTGCTGCTCCTACTGATGCTGCTGCTGCTGCTGTTGCTGCTGTTGCTGTTGCAGCTCCTGCTGTGACAGAGCACGTTGCATCTGACGCCGCGAGCATGGGAGGCCACCCTCCACCTTGTTGGTGTTGTGCCATTGCTGCTGTCTTTTCATTTTCCTTTCCTGAAGCGTTTGCTGCTGGTCCGGCTGCAAATGTTGCTGCTCCACTGCCCGCTACAGCGATTACTTCTTTCTTCTTGCCGGGCGCAGCTTCTTTCGCTTTGCCAGCTGCTGACCCAGCTGCTGCTCCACGCAGTGGTGCTGCTGCTGCGTTCGCTGTTGCTGCTGCTGCTGCTGCTGTGCGGTATGCTGTTGCTGCGACGTGGGATGGTGCTGCTGCTGTTGCTGCTTGTCCACTCCTCTTCACTGCTGCGACTCCGGGGTTGGCTGCTGCTTCTTCTGCTGCGGCGAGAGGTCCTGATTCTTTCGTTGGTACCTCTGCAGCGGGGAAAGCACGGACTGCTGCTGCTGGTGCTTCTTCTCTCGCTTCTGCTGGTGCTGCTTTTTTGGCTTCTGCTGCTGTTGCTGCTTCTCTGGCTTCTCCTGCTGCTGCTGCTTCCCTGGCTTCTGTTGCTGCTGCTGCTGCTGTAGGAGTCGCGTGAAGCAGACGGAAGACGCAGAGGTGCTGCTCATTCCACGCCAGCAGTAGCTGCCCGCCGCGTTGGACGCACAGCTGCTCGAACGCAAGACCCTTCGAAACCCCACACTTGTACCTGCAGCAGTGCAGCACAGCAGACTGCAGGAGACGTGCATGCACCTCCAAAGCCGTCTCTCCTGCTATACACGCACTTTCTCTTGATGTGAATAGTCACCCCTGGACTCCAGCGGCACAAGGAATCATCACGCTGTCCACCTGGCTGCCAACTCAACTCCACGCCCCCCTATACTATGTGACCTCATGTAGCTGTATATATATATATATATATATATATATATATATATATATATATATATACAGCTATACGAAGCCAAATATATATGTATAAATATATATGAGAACAGTTAAGGACACTTTGCATAGCGTAGCCGTGGGACCTGGCTTGGTGATGGTTAGCCTGGGAATCCGCTGCAATTGAGGCAAGCGGCTGCGTGGCTCTTGTGCTTCCTTCACTCAGGCTACGCTGTGATTGGCTTGTTGCTCTCGCTGTGGAGCCATAGTACAGAAGAACTGTAGTCTGCTGCTCCCACAGCTGCTGCTATCTTGCTGTGGCTGTTGCTGCGAAAGTTGCCGCTGCTGCTGCTGTTATTGCTGCTGCTGTTATTGCTGCTGCTGCTGCTGTTGCTGCTGCTGCTGTTGCTGCTGCTGCTGTTGCTGCTGCGGTTTCTTACCAAGCTCGAATACGATGGTGAAGATCAACTATGACAATCAGAGCCCGCGGCAAAGCGAGTGCAACGAGCCACTCGTTGCTGCGGTCGTCGTACGAGCAGATCCTTTGCGTATCTCCCTGTCCTTCGTGTGTGCTGTTGCTATAGTCAGGATTGCAGGATAAGCTCCCGCATTCCATGTCGGGAGAACACTTTCTGCTGTGAAAAGTCTTGTCGGTGGTGATGCCGCTGCTCCTTCTGCCAGTGTCACCTATGCCCCCCTTGCAGTTGCTGCGCTCGCACCTGCTGCTCGTGCTGCTGCTCTCGTGGCTATTGCTGCTGCTCTCGTGGCTGTTGCTGCTGCTGTTCAATTGTTCTTCTTCTTCCTCCTGTAGAGGCTTCCCTTGTGCGTTGAAATGGCTTCTCTGCAGCGCCGTTGATATTCCTGCTGCTGTTGCTGCTGTTGCTGCTGCTGCACCTCCTGGCACTTTGGCGGTGGTGCGTGAAGAGCAGTTGCATCTGAGCGCTGCTTCAAAGGCATTCCCCGGAGACGCCGGAGGGCAGAAGGGCTTCTTAATTCCCTTTTCATTCCCTGCCGCTGCTCTTCTTCCTGCTGCTGCTAGTGGTCTCCCTGCTGCTGCTGCTGCTGCCCCTCCTCCTGGTGCTGCTCTTTCTGCTGCTGTTGTTCTACCTGCTGTTTCGGCCGCCTCGAAGCTGTCCTCTGCAAGCAGCTCATAGAACGCAGCTATTGGATAATCCTCCTGCAGTCGATGTAAAGACTTCTGCGGCATGTAAATCCACATCCCTTGCGCTGGTGCTGCAGCTGACCCTGCTTCACAGGGCCAAGACGACGCTGCTGTCAACTCTCGCGCTCTTTTCCATGCTTCTCCTGACACTTCTTCGTCTGCTCCTACTTCCTCATCTGCTGCTGCTGCATGTCCTGCTGCTGCTGCTGTACGTCCTGCTGTTGCTGTTGCACGTCCTGCTGCTGCTTCTGTTGCATGTCCTGCTGGTTCAAGCAGCCCTGGGGTCGCTGCTAGATTTGCAGTTCTCGTGTCTCCTGCTGTTGCTCTCATGGTGCCTGCTGCTGCTGCTTCACGCCCCACACGAACAGCAGAACGTGTGCCCCGCTGCCTGCAGCAGCCGGAGGCCTGCACGCCCATACACAATCGTTACTGGAGCAGCATCCACAGCAAAAGCAGCAGTGTCACTGCAGCAGCAGTAGCAGCGGAATAGCAGCAGCAGCAGCGGAACAGCAGAGGCACGACCAGCAGCAAATGACGAAGTTAGGAACTTGGAAGACGCTCGCAGCAGCAGATCACATGCCGCACCAGCAAACGCAGCAGCAGCCGCAGCAGACGCAACAGCAGCAGCAGACGCGGGAGCACCAGCAGCAGACGCAACAGCAACAACAGCAGACGTAACAACAGACGCAACAGCAGCAGCAGCAGACGCAGGAGCACCAGCAGCAGACCCAACAGCAACAACAGCAGACGCAACAGCAACAACAGCAGACGTAACAACAGACGCAACCGTAGCAGCATCAGAAGCAGGAGCACCAGCAGCAGACGCAACAGCAGCAACAGCAGACGTAACAACAGACGCAACAGTAGCAGCAGCAGAAGCAGGAGCACCAGCAGCAGACGCAACAGCAGCAACAGCAGACGTAACAACAGACGCAACAACAGCAGCAGCAGCACAAACGCCTGCAGCAGCAATAACACAATCAACACCGTAGAAACGAGAACAGCAGCAGGTTTAGAGAGCTGCTGCGCAACAGCAGCAGAAGCAGCGATGGAGACGATTTCACTGGCATTCGCCTAATAGTCTTCTAGGTCTATCAACAGCAGCAGCAGTTCTCCCGAAGCAACACGGCAGCTGCAGCCGCCTCCGGCAAAGCCTCAGTAGTCTTTTTGACGCTCTTTCATATGTGAGAAAGCATGTCCTATCCTGGAAGAAAGCAGTTGCAGCAAACATCGCAGCAGGTCCACATCTCTTCGTCCCCTTATTCCCCAAGCAGAAAATATATTCATCTCGAAATAGTCCTTTTTCTTATCATTCCCCACATATATACATGTAAATGTATGCATGTGTATCCATATATATATATATATATATATATATATATATTTATATATATGTTCGCGTGTCAGAGAGAAGTAGAAATATAGCAGCAGCTACCTGATGCAGACGTGCGGCGAAGAGATTACTGGTGCTCATGTATAGGGCAGAGTTCAGCCTGAAGAGGAAAGCAGCCGAGCGCCTGAATGCAGCAAACGGCAACGAAAAATTTTCTTGAAACACCCAGTACTCGCTGCTGCAGCTGCTCTTCTTGCTGCTGCTGCTGCTGCTGCGTCTGTTGCTCATGTCCCCACTACCGGTGCTGTTGGTGCTGCTGCTGTTGCTGTTACTGCTGCAGCTGTTGCTGTTACTGCTGCAGCTGTTGCTGTTACTGCTGCCGTTGCTGCTGTTGCGGTTGCTGTTGCGGTTGCTGTTGCTGACGCTGTTGCTGCTGCCATTGCTGCTGCCATTGCTGCTGCCAATGCTGTTCCTATTGCTGCTGGTGTCCGTTCCGCTGCTGTTAGTGTTACTGATTTGGCTGCTGGGGGTGTTCCGGCTCACATCCTCTCTGTCGTTGCTGCTGCTCCTTGTTAAAGTACTGAGGTTGTGTAGTGCTCCGCTGCCGCTGCTGGGATCGCTGCTGGAAGTGCGTTTGCTGCTTCTATTCCGAAGTTTGCTTCTTCTGTATCTGTTGCTGTTACTGCTGCTGCTGCCTGTGCGATTGGCGAGGCAGTGCCTCGGGGAGGTGCTTGCCTTGTCGCTGCTGCTGCAGCATTGCTGTTGAAGCCTTCCACAGGGTGCAGTAGCAGCAGCAGCAGCTGGACAAGTCGTTCCTCTGCGAACGGGATGCAGAGAGACAGAGGAGGGCGACGTAGCAGCAGCAGCCACATTGAAGGGGCCAAGAGCAGCAGCAGAGTGCAGCTCCCTCTCACCAGCAGCAGCAGCAAAGTCAGGCTGGCTGTACGGTGAAGGAGAAGCAACGATAGCAGCAGCAGTTCGTATATGAGTTGCTGCTGGTCCTCTCTTCCCATGCACTTTCATTGCCGCTGCTCCTCTCGCTCTCGGTGTTTTTGCAGTGGACTCTAAAGCTCCCGTTGTCGCGGCTGAATCGTTTGCTGCTGCTGTTAACCTTTTTTCTGCTGCTGCTGCTGCGTTCTCTCCTGCTGCTGCTGTTTGTAGCTTCGGTGGCTGTTCCGACAACCTTGCTGTTGCTGCTGCTCCTCTTCCTGGTCCCTCTGTTCTTTCTTCTGGAGCCTCTTCTTCTTTCGTCTTCTTCTTCGCTTTTCCTCGTGCTGCTGTTGCGAGAGCGCCTGCTGCTACTGCTGTTGAGGAGGAGGAGGAGGAGGGAGGCGACCCCCGCTTTTTTGGAGCCGCCAGGCAGTAGGAAAGCAGCAGATGTCGCGGCAGCAGAGACATGCACCGCAGCACCAAGACGCTGCTGCAGCAATTCTCCTTCACCTGCAGCAGCATCCGCAAAGGAGGCATTGCTTCAAACCTCACAAGGCAATCCAAGACAACCCTTTGGCAGACCCCCCAGTCGCCTGTATCATTCGCTATACTATTCCTCAAGGAGAAAATGTTGCTGCTGCTGTTGCAGTGATGAAGACTGTCACTCGTGCTGCTGCGCCGGCTCGTGCAGCAGCTACTACGTAGCAGCATCGTACCGCAGCTAGGCCCGCACCAGCTGTCCTCAACCCAGCAGCGGGTCTGCAGCAGCTCCAGCAAAGCAGCAGCAGAGTCAACAGCAACAGCATCCAGCAGCTCAAAGGCCTCTAGGCGGCGTGGCCTCTGAACCTGCTGCTCCTGTTGTGGCTGCTGCTGCTGCTGCACTGCGTCAACACGCTGCTGCTGCTGCTGTTGCCTTCCCTCTCGCTGCTGCTGTTGCTTGTGTGAAGAAATTAGCGCATTCGAATGCCTCCCGTCTTCGCTGCGACGAGACGTTGTACTCGCAGCAGTAGCGGATGAAGAAGAAGCACCAACAAACATTCGATGGTCAGCGTCACCAGCATCACAGCAGCCCACAGGAGAAGAAGCGAAGCAGAGGTGCAGATTTGGAAGAAACTGGAGATGCGTGAGGAGCCGCGGGAAGCGATGTTCAATTGCAAAGCTCATGGAAGCAAAGCTCCTGCTGCTCTCGCTGTTGCTCTTCGCGGTGGTCACGCTGGTCCTCTTGTGGTTGCTGCTTTTGCTGCTGCTCTCGCTGCTGCTGTTGGCGCTGCTCTTCGCGCAGCAGCTGCATTCACTAGTACTCCTGTTCAACGTTGTGTTGCAGCGAGCGATGTTCGTTGTGTTGCTGCTGTCGAAACGAATAGCCCTGGCGGCGGCAGCAGCAGCAGCATCGCCGCCGCATCCAGAGTGGGGAAGCGATAGGTTTACTGCATGACTGCCAGTCTTGCTGCCTGCTGAGCAGAAGTCGTTTGCCATGCCTCCAGCGTCAGAATAGAGGTCTACCGTCTCTACTGTTGCTGCTGCTTCTCCTTCTGCTGTTGATGCTGCAGTGCCACCCCTGCTTCGTTCTTCAGGTGCGCGTGCCGCTACGCAGCCACCGAACAGCACTAGGGGAGCGAGCTGCACGATTTTCACGCCTGTCCATGGAGAGACGAGACACAGCAATCTGTCTCCACAGACGAAGCTTGCCGAAGTGCAGCAAAATACCCGTTGTTTCCGCTGCTGCCATAGTACGCAGGACCGCTGTTGCTGCTGTTGCAGATGGGCCTGCTCTTGCTGCTGTTCCTGGTCGAGTTGCTGTTGCTGCTGTTGTTGCTGTTGCTGTTCACGTTGCTGCTGCTGTTCAGGTTGCTGTTGCTGCTTTTGCTGCCGTTGCAGCTGTTGTTGCTGTGGCTGCTCTTGTTGGTATTGTACTTCGCATTGCTGCTGCTGCTGCTGCTGCTGTCGCTTGTCGTGTGCGTAGAGAATCACAGGCACTTCGGCAGCTCCGTTCTTCGCCCTGTCTTCGCTTGTATTGCTGCCTTGGAGTTCCTTGTTTCTGCCTGTTCCCACGTTCCTCTTATCTTCGCTGTTTAAGGCTTCAGGGCTGCTGCTGCTCCTGCTGCTCCCCTGGAGCTGGGTGCTGCTTCTGCCGCAGCCAGTACAGCAGCTGACTCGTCTAACGCCATAGCTCATGCTGCGTCCCTTGCTGCTGCCTCTGCAGCCCTCTTTTCCTTTCCTGTTGCTGCGAATTGTCCCGGAGCATCTCGTCCTACCGTTGCTGCTGCCGCTGCTTCTGCTGGACGCCGTTTCCACCCTGCTGCTGCTTCTGCTGCCTCTGCTCCTTCTCAGGTTGATCCGGGCGCCCTCTCTGCTGCTGCTGCCACGGCGAATGCAGCAGGAAAAACCGTCTGACTCAGTGCCAGCAGCACTCCTGCTCCTGCTGCTGCTGCTGATACCGATGATGTCACTGCTGCCGCAGCTACCGCTGCCGTAGCTACTGGTGCCACAGCTGCTGCTGCCACAGCTGCTGCTGCCACAATTGCCGCTGGCACTATTCCTGGCGCTGTTCCCGCTGTACTTAGCGTGCCTCCTGTTGTTGCTGCTGTTGCTGCTGTTACTGTTGCTGCTGTTACTGTTGCTGCTGCCTCTGTTGCTAGTACTACTATTGTTGTTGCTGCACTTGCCACTGTTGCTGTTCCAATCACTGTTGCTGCTGCTTATGCTCTGGAAAGAGCTTTTCTCGCTGCTGCTGCTGCTGCAAAAAAAGAAAGAGATTTCATTCTTTGCGGAGTGGGGTGTATTGCCCGGGGAGTGTGGCTGCTGTGCTGCGTACTGCCACCAGCACAGGCGACATCCGCCGAAACTGCATGCGCCGCAGCAGCAGCAACAGAGAAATACTGCAGATGCTGCGTCTGCACCAGCAGCACGACCGTCTGCCTCCTTCCCCACAACAACTGCATGTCTATGCATTTCATCATCAGCAGCAGCACCTCTCGTCGACGCATCACGAGCAACAGCACATCCAACAGCAGTATCAGCTCCTTCTAAAACAGCAGCTCTTCCTGCAGCAGCAGTTCTTCCTGTAGCAGCAGTTCTTCCTGTAGCAGCAGCAGGGTTATAAGGTGGCATGTTTCCAATGACGAGCTCTCGAAGAGGTAGCAACGAATGGCTGTCCAAGAAGATAAGGCAACGCCCACAAATCTCCGCATCATTGAAACAGAGGGATTCTTCCTGCTGCTGTCGTATTGCCTCGCACAACACTTGCCGTTGCTGCCCTGCCTGCTGATGGAAACACGATTGCCTGTGACGCTGTTGGAGTTGCGCAGGCGTCTCACCAAACTCCGTTTTCCTCTGTTGCTGCTGCAGCAGCCGCTTGGCCTTCCCTTGCCCACCCACTTTTCCCGAGGCAGCTTCTGCTGCAGCAGGCCTCACAGCTGTGGGGTCGGTGCTGCGGAGCACAGTTGCACCAGCGTGAGGCGGGGCAGCTGCATCACGCTCGTCTGTTTTGGCAGCTCCGTAACAACAAAGGGGAACAGAGACAGCAGACGCTGCAGCAGAAGCATCGTATTGAGGGGCGGCTGAAGCCCCCACACCATCACCAGGTATGTCCTCTGACTGGATGGATGTGGCAGCAGCAGGTGATGTCTGCTGCAGCAGACGCAGCTGCTGCCTACACGTAGAACGTGACGTGGACCAGCATGTTGTATTTGTGGGGAAGCTGTGATCAGGACGCCTTTGCGACGCACTGGGCTGCTCTTGTCGCTGCTGTCTCTTCTGTACCACTCGCTGTTGTTCTCCGTCTGTCTTCTGACACTTAAGATAATTCTGCTGTTTCTGCTGCGACATCTGCTGTTGTTGACAACGCTCCTGCTGCCTGTGATGCTGACGCTTCTGTTGCTGATTTTGTCGCTGCTGCTGCCCTCGCTCATCCTTCTGCTGCTGCTGTAGATGCTGCTGCTTACGGCGCTGCGGCTGCCTCTTCAGCGTCTGCAGGTCCACCAGCGCATCGGCATCAACGCAGCGGCTGCTTTCACTTGCCTCGCGTGCCGCGCAAGCTGCAATGAGGGGGCCTGCTTCGTTCTCTGCGGCAGCAGCAGAACCAACGGAAGACAGAAATTCTCGTACTGCTGTGGCGTCTGCTGCTGCTGCTGCGTCTGCTGCTGCTGCTGCGTCTGCTTCTGCTGCTGCTGCTGCTGTTTCTGCTACACGCATCTCTGGCGCGTCCAGGGGTGCCTCTGATGCTGGAACCCGCGCTGCTGCAGGTGGGGGTTGAGAATATGTTTGTCGCAGGAGCCTGCGAACAGCCGGTGGATACGGCAGCGTGACAACAGCAACGAGATCTCCATGGGAAGCGACTGCAAAGCAGCAAATAGCCCTTCCTCGGGGATCTACGAACTGCCGCTGCAGCGTTGTGGGATAGGACGGCGCAGCAGGGGGAGCCACGCAGAGATGCATATTCTCAACAGGGAAACAGACATCTGTATATGACAACGCAGCACCCTACTACAGCAGAGAAGAGAAAAAAAGACAGCGAGAGAAATGGGAGAAGAAATGCACAAGAGTGAGGCAGTCAGGCAGCCTGGCCGCACGGACATGGCTGTGAGGGTGACAGTGGGTACAGTTGACGCTGTTTAGACAGATTCGTAAGAGCAGACGAATCCGACGATATTTTCATGAGGTGTACGTACACCGGAAACGATGATGTTCATGTAAGGAAAGACGGTTTTTTTTCCAACATGCGGCATCCTTCTCATCGATTCGCACAACAACAAACGTCTGGAAAAAATGCTAAAGTCAACGCCCCTTCAGATTGAGTGCAAAGAGGCTTTTCTTCTTCCCTTGACCTTCCAATAGTAAAGTTTTCCCTCTTTCCATTCAAATACCTGTTTCGCGCTCTCTATATATCATATACATACGGTAGTGTGCTGATGGATGGACGCGCCTACAGCAGCAAGCCTTCTGCCGTCTTCTGCAAGGCTACCTAGTGCGTCGGATGGGTCATACGCATTGGTGTTTCACATTGAAGTGACTTACAAACGTATACCCATTGACAGCTGCTTACCTGCTTGGGTGCTTCTCTCTAAATATTGATATTCTGAACAGCCGTTGTAAGAACCCTCGCTAAGCCGTGCGGGGACTGTACGCTGCTGCCAGAAAAAATGGCGTGTTATAGTGAAGACGCATGACATTAACAGTGTTAAACCTCTCTTATTATTCATGCTGAAGGAAATTCCTGTGTGCTGTTGTAGAAGAAAAGAAGATATCAGTATATATTGTTGTGTGCAAAAGATCAGATTGCTGTACATGAATAATAGCTCGGTGGTATACTGACACTAGTGAACAAGATGCAAGTTGAAAAGTGTGTTTATCTGTCACAACTCGTTATTTGAAAAGAGTAAAGTAGGTCGTTATTAGTGGCATATACGCTGATAAATTGCAAATGAAAGTGAGCCTGCACAAGACAAGGGCTTCAGACACCCTCGGCAACATCGAGACATGCAACCCCTCTGCCGCGGAGACACGGCGGACAACGCCAATACAGCATCGGCACCAACGACGAAGGAAAAGGGTGAGGGCCGCTATACCGTAAGGCCCAATTATGGGCGTCAGTTACGCTAGCGCAGGATAGTGATGAAATCCAGCTGTTTTCCTATGTACACGTATGTCTACGCATAAAATTGTACGTATACACCTGTGCAGATTTATAACTGTAGAGAGTGGAAGATGTAGAATACGTATGGTCGGGACGTATACGTATGCAGAAGTTCTCTTGCAGTGACGTCTGTAGACGTGAGTGAAAATAAGATCGTTTTACCTGAACCGGAATCGACAGGGCCGTCCCGAATCTCTCTCCGCATGCACTCACATACGCCAAGGTACTGTAAACGAGTAGCTGCTCAGATAGGAATAGCGAACTACAATATTCTTGACGTAATGGGGGCGGGTGTATCTGGATGCCCTTTGTAGTGGTAGTACATTCTGGGAATAGCTATATCAGGTAACGAGACAAGAGTTTTTTCACACCTGTGTCCCCTGTATAAGTGCACACTTTTTTTCTAACATCTAGACGGACGTGTGCGCGTACTGCTTTATGCAGTTTTGCCGAGTCGTTTGCCTACGAAACTCAATCGCGCCTCGCATGTAAAGCGTAATACGGTCTCGTCTTCGGTTTGACCTATGGGCAGCAGCGACCCTCAAAGTTTCGCAGTGGAAGTAAAATCTAGATGAATAGGGAAGCCACTGCCGTATAGTTCCTTGGGGTAGAGTGACATAATCATCGTTTGCAACTCTTCCAGGAGCTGGGTGATTCCACGAACATGCAGATTCTCTTGAGTTCTCCGTAAACTCAGCTATTTATTTGTCACTGCGCCTCTTCTTCCCTCCACTTTGCAGTGTAAAATATTCAGACATGCTGGTAACCAGAGCAGTAAACTTTGTGGCTGCCTATATAGGGCGTACGTCGACAGGCATTTCCTTGTCAGCTTAAAATTGCATGCGTACTTGCCACGGTTAAAACGGATTCGTGTTGTACTTCTTTGTGGAAGTAAGTATATCCGTTACTACATTATGTTGGACTACGCCATAGGGCTCAAGCTGAATACCATATATATAGATACCTTGAGTAAGACGGTTAAAGACCATGCTAGGATTACGCCTATGTTTGCTACGTGCAGTCACCGTGAGTTTTCAAAATATATTCTCTACGTCCCTGTGCTATTTGATGTAATCTGAAACTCAAGCCGCATCCATCTTTCCGTATACACTCAGTATGCTGAGTGAACTGGGTGTAGGCCTGCTGAGATATTGAACATATGAAAAGGTGGGTTTGATTGAGTTGCTCTGTGTATTCCGTCTTAGTTCTCTGAAGTTGCAGGCCGAATATTTGCGGGACAGGCGGATTGTCGTTAGAACTAGCTGCGGCAAATTCATTGTCGATCCTGTTCAACCCTAAGTTCGATACACACTGGCTAATAAGCCAAAAGCATAATGGCACCTCTTGCAGATAATATTTCCTGTATAAACGCAAATACACTAATGTATGCATGTAGAGAACTTGCCCGACTCTTCCAAACGGTACACATCTACCCCATCTTAAGTGCACTCGATGTCGAACACAACACCAACATGACGCTTTTCGGCTGTTAGCAGGTGATCTTCGGCTCTTACGTATGTTCTGCGTGCAAGTGTGCTTCTTTCTGTTCTCCTACGATACCAATAGCAGATTAGTAGTGAAGGCATAGCGCGCCAACAGTGCTAGGCATTCATTGATGAGTACAGTAGTAGCTCGTCTTGTGAGTGTGAGAGAAGTAGAGTTTGGGCATAATTTATCGCGTAAAATTTATTCAAGCCGACCATTCGATCTACAACTTCCGCTCGCACCTGTGACACTCTGCTTCTGTTACAGGTGTGTGGTGCGTGAGCATGGTAATGCGCCATTCTAAAACTAAGAAAAAATCAACAGTTGCTTTAGCTTACAAACAGCCAAATATACCTTGTGCAGAGACACAGACTGAGAATCGCTACCTCATACTTTCAAGACTACCACAGTACTCTGTGGGTCTTACAGAGTGAATCCTCTGTTAACTGTCGCAGGCACTCGCGTCAGAGGAGAGTACAAATGAATAAACTGCATCCTATCGCGCAGTAACTTTTCTGGTGTAGTACCGGAATTTTCTGTTTATAATCATTTTGAACACATCTCCAAATGTCTACTTCATGTCCGAAATATAGGAGGTGTGTCCGCTTCACGTCCTACATGTGCATGGTGAACGAGCGGGTACGGAAAAAAGCTCTCTCCTGATGGTAAAGACGTCTTTCTCCATGTACAGCTGCGAACGTACGTCCATAAAGGCACAAAGAAGAGCATTTTCAGACTGAATTGGCAAAGTTGTTTTGTGAAAGAGAGTATTGTGGTCATTGACAGAGCAACATCATTGCAGCATCGTCGAAAAAGTGAATACAGTTGGGAACGGCATTTTTCACTATTGTAGGTGTCAGAATTGATGTTTGCTCTGCGAACGTCCTGCGTTACCGTGTTGATGTAGAATCTCTGTTAGCGACCTTTTGGACCTCGACGTGGTTGCCGACGTTGTCTCTGTGTTTCAAGGAAATCTCCCACAACCTCTCGCAAGATGCGGCTTTGTCGTGGCTTCAGGACGTGTAGATCCTTTTCCGGAGGAGGTGCAAGCCGAAGATCTTTCATCATGGCAGGGGGTCCCTGTGGAACCCAGCTGAAAAAATGAGTGTTCCATGGAATAGATCGTCAGTATGAAGCTATAAAATGGCGCAGTTCGGAAATTATATTTGAATATAAATTGAAAAAGAACTGAATCATACCATCCTAAGTGTTACTGACTACTGCGAGCAACGATGGGGGGGTGTTTTAATGAGGTATTTGTACCACCAGATACATCACCAGATACATAACTAAACTGTAAAGCATGCAAACGAAGTACCCATAAGGGCCTTTATCCGCGTAGGTTATCCTGCTTCGTTCAATACTTCTCTGCTTCAGACCAGCAACAGGCTGGCCTGTTAAATCTAAAACAATGATTGTTAAGCTCGTACTATTTTACTGTGTATTTGAGAGAAATCGCGGCACATACCAGCGGATCTGCACGGACTTGGCTCCCTTCCTGCGAACTTATTATGCAAGTCGATTTACGAAAAAACGCCTAAGTACTCTAACCTATTGCGCCCTCTATTTGTAGATCTGACAAAACGTTTAATGTTGGGATCAATACGTCTTAGAGCAACGTTTAGATTAACAGGTCTCCTAATTGTTAACCTGTTCTCGGTGCCTCCGCAGAGTGCCTTTCGAAAGCCTTTCGTATGGGAGGAGGGGGAAGGGCACCGTTCTGCAACGAGTTGACCACAGCGTGTCGCTTGCCCATGAAAAGCTTGTTTCGTTTTCAACCAAGATACGCACGGCATACCGGCAATCGGTCAGCCCAAACACCCAGGTTCTGGGCAACTGCGTTGCAGACCAAACTGATAAAAACAATATTGTGCGCCATGTCGTGGGAAGTGTCCCACCAAAGACGCACGAAGTAAGAGGGACGGTGTTTTGCGTGAAAAAATCCATGGAAATACTAGAACCATGGCACTATATTGAATCAGTATCGAGTAAATAAGTATTAGGCAACAAAATTCTAGCGGTGTAGATACACTGCACCTTAGACGCTGCAGCTCATTCAGCCTTCTGCGCAATTCCAGAGAGCCAAACCTGCCCACGAATTCTTACGAGGGGATGATGTCACATATGAGATTCGGAGTTACAGATTATGTTGACGTCATCCATACAGAGAGTATGTAGAATGAAAGTATATTTGCAAAGACGTTGACGAGGTGTACGCTCCATATTACGTCCTCTATGTTCCTCAAGTAAGTGGTACACATTTAAGAGGGCGTCGAAACCCCCATAACCTCGCTGATGCGAACGCGTACACGGCAGTCTTCTCACGAGTGAGGCAATGTAAGCATACACAAGAATACACGCTGATCTAATGGCTTACTCATTTCGTATGCCTGCTCGTGTGGTACACTGTAAGCCACAAGTGAAGGTACCTTCAACAGACGGCTACCGCTCGCAAACGAATGTGTCGTCACAGACATAGCCAACCTCTCCGGTGCGGGTGGTTCGAATACAGATATGAAAGCATCTATTAGTTGACATCAGATACACGCTCAGCACGGTTGTGTGTGCATGTATGATCTCAGTATGCAGATGCCCAGGTGAGTGGACGGAGGCCTGTGTAACGATTTTCTTTACGCTGGTGAAGAAAACATTATATCCTGTAGCACTTTTGAATGCGTGTGCAGAGTCCGTCCAGTGTATCTCCTATGTGTCCTTCTTCCCGCAGATTTGTGTATTGACACAGTCTCGTGGGCGTCCACTTTTTCGGCGTGGTACCCTGCGTCAAGCCAGGATCCTTAATGCGGCTTTTGTATACTTAGGTGCTATTTAGGAAGTAATCAGGAGTTGTTAAACTCAAGTGGCACGCACACGTATCTATATCTATAAATATATATATATATATATACACTATTAATGTACAGCAGGCGCCGTGCACCCCACGCTGATACCCCCCCATATTTCTTCCTACCAAAAGAGTAACAGACTGCAGATGTGTGTGATACGCCGTCACGGTGGAACAAGTTTCCAAAGTTGCAACTCATTCTTTAGTGGGTACATACTGGATCAAAAAAACCGCATCATCGCTTAATCTTGATCAGTTCATCGTCTTGTAATGCTTCCAACTCTGTGTGGGAGACATCGGATGCAATGCCACTCTTGGAGACTTGCGAGGGAACAGCGTAAATTCGGAGGGAAAGGAGAAATGGTGACTCCACCGCAATGTCCTTGCAGCCCAGATTCACTTGACTGTACCACACATAACAGATTATAAATGGACAAGTGTAGCGACGTAACTGTTCCTTTTGAAGTGCACAACATATCGTCTCGTTTAAGCGTCATGCCAGCAGTAAATGCAGGGAATGGAGAAACGGGGATGCCTCCCCAATGTTCTCTTGCAACCCAGATGCATTTGACTGTACCACATGTAACAGAATATAAATGGACAAGAGTAGCGACGTAACTGTTCCTTGTAAAGTGTACAACATATCCTCTCGTTTCAGCGACATGTCAGCAAACAGTCCGCGTAGGTGTGCTAAAGAATGCCCATGTCGAAGTTTCGTGTCGGTGCAAAGAAGACAAGCTCGAGCAGAAAACCCAACGTAGGTGGACGTTCACAAATCATCTACGTGATACATCTCACGCATCCACTGCTCGCTTCGTTCCCCACAACATGCTTTCAGATTACTAGGAGGTGATACAGGTTTTGCTAAGCAACTTCATACGTGAATGACTGTACTGTAGACAGCAGTATGCTGACATTACAAAATCATTCTTGACTCACAATTAGCGGATGCTTCGGGTGATAAGTGGTCAATCGAAATATACTCAGTATTGTATGCTTTGCGAAGGTCCGTTATTACTCATATGCTTCCCCTGCCACATTGATAGAACGGCTGAATCGACTCCTTAGATTCTGAGAATCGCAGCTTCGTTTCTCTCAAAATATGTCCGCGTCTGTAATTTTGTGCCCATATATGTCTGTGTGTGCGCATATCTTCAACCACTGCTAATTGTCACTGTCATCTGGCTGTGCGTTTGAACAACAAAATACGAATGTGCACAAAAAAAATGGTGCGTCCAGCGAAGTGGCTTTCACCTGTCGTAGGACCAGATGCGTACTTCCGCGAAAAACTTGGAATCGCACAGAAGTGGATAGAGCCGTAACAACATAATTGAGTGCGTGACTTATCGTCGGCACTGCATCGCCACCACCACTACCAGGATATGCTTATGCACGCAAAATGTACGCGAGTGGACCATCACCCCTTGGAGAGAAACCTTGGTTGTTCGCTCGAAAAATGACGGCCCATAACGTCATGACTGCTTATACGCTTGGCCAATTTAAGGCAAGAGACTTGCATTTAGTTATAAGATATCACCACCTCTTTCTATAAAGAAACATGTTTCCACTAGTTTGCACAGCACGTGGAACTACAAACCCGAGAATTTCTGAAGAATAACCGAAAGCACGTAGTTACACACATGCAGCCATAAGGCTGTACAAAAGACACAACAATGTGAAGGCGTCAGCTCGCGGACCTACATATTAGCGATAGTGAACATCTTGATGTTAAAGGTAGACCTATATATCAATTATATGTGACACGTGCAGCTCTACAGTAATGGGATTGAAACTTCCGCGGCAAAATTTGTATCAGTGCAGAACACATCTGCCTATAGAGAGTCATTAAACACTCGTGGCGGCACTGAATAAGCTTATGGACGAGCCAGTCATTATATTCTAGATGCCTTCCCACCGCACGCCGGTGGCAATTGTTGCCGGTCCTCTCACAGTTTCTACGTGACCAAAAATCCTCTTCCTGATGCCTGGTGTGGCATGCTCCGTCTGCTTTTGCTGTTAGCAAATAAATTCGTGTGTTTCGAGTGTGAAACGCTGACTGGAATAGAGAATATCCATGCACCGACATGTACATATTCGCAAGAATCTAACACCTATTCGACTGTTACCCCAATATACTGTCCTATATCGGTTTGGCTGTAAGAGTATACCTGCAATTAAGATAATGCAGAGCTGCCCAATGGTGTATGAATGCAGGATTGCACGCCCGCAGGGCGTACCACGTATAACTGCCACAGACATACATCGGTATGCTGGGGTAGTTGTGTTTGTCACAGGCAGGACGAAGCATAGAGTCCTGTATCTGCCTCCGAAGACAAACGTCCACACTCCAGAAGTCTCAAGCTTGCAGCCTTCCCAATACGGATAAAACCTCTGCACAACGGGGAGAATACTGCTCGACAAGCGCTGTATTACTCCTCCAGGCGATTTTTTATCTTCGATCCCGGGAGCGCGAGCGATGATGCTTTCTCTCGCGCTCCCGTTCCCGATCTGTTCGAAAAAAAAACTCTGCAGAATCGTAGACTCTAGTCGATGTGTCGTCCTTCTCACACATACACTGAATAGTGCACTGCTAATAGGAGTACAAAGAGACGTAAGACCGCACGGCTCGGCTGTGGGGCACAAGAGCGGTGTACGGACGGCCGCACGAAGGGAACAACTGCAAACAGGCCATGAAGCAGGTGACTACTACAGCTAAAACATCCGTATCCTACGTAACAGGTAGAAGAAGAAGTGTCGAAGCACCAGGTGGACCCTCGCATAGGCAAGATGCGAAAGCGTTGAAATTGGCTGAGTGGTGTGCAAGCAGCCGACGCGTGCCCGTAGTATCTATCAACCGGACCTGTTCGTACGTATCACATACATATATAATATATATAATAATAATAATTTCAGGACGTACATTAAACGGATCCAGACGCAAAAAGTGGCATCTGCTATCCCTTTGAAGCAAAAGACAAAAGACGCAGAAAGTAGACCTCCTCCAGAGCACCCAGCATACAAAGAGAGCGCTACACATAAATCCTAATAAACAGCAGCTATGATGCGCGGAAGGATTGACAGGGGCGTAAATCGTGAGGAGGGTCTAGAGAGAGAAACACGGCACGGTATGTTGTTGGGCACTCACCTCGGCTTCTGCTGCGGTTACGCGCAGGACTTCGACTGCGGCTTCTGCTACTGCTCCGGGCTCGCTTCTTCTTCTCCTTGAATCGGCGTTCATGCCTCCCCCGTCTTCCATACTCCGATACTTCGCTGCCACTGCGGGAGGAAGAGGCTGTTTAAAGCCGTAAACAAAGCATCCGCGTATCATTTGGAACCAAATACAAGCCAGTCACATATCAGGAAGACAATAGAACAGACTGGAGTGGCGAGTATACTGCGAGGAGGGTTCGAAACACACACATCAATTCAAAAACAAAAACCGTGTCTTAAGAGCTGCCAAACGTAAACGTGACTTTTACGTACATGGAAGGAATAAATGCATGCTGTGTACTTCACCACATCTCAGTTGTAGATACACCGATAGATAATCTTCTTCCCCCATGTATACATGTGTCTCTACGGGTGCATTTGTGCCTTTCTAGTGTACGTACACCAAAGATCTCTAACGTTTGTCTGAGACTGTCCATTGCCTCTGTCTAGTTGCTCTAGCACGGTGAACGTGAAGAGTCTATTGGTGTTTGCCTCGCTGTTAGTGGCCGCTACTGATACCACAGTGACGCAGCAGCAGATATGTTTTGACCTGCCAGAAGAACTGGAGAGCACAGAGTATCTATTCTGAAAGAACGTCTACACGCTAATACATTTTCTTAACGTACGTACCTCTCTTCTCTCGGCTGAACATGACGTGTCTCGTGAAGAGAGTACTAGAACGCATGCATGACATCTGTATTACCACTGAATGTATCTCTCTGTGAACTGTTCCCAGTACAAGGAGATATATACCACGGGCAGCATAGTCACACCTGCTATTTTAAAGACTTCTACTGTTTACATCAGTGTCTCCGTCGAGAAATGAACATCCAAATATTTTCCTGCGTGAAAATTCGCTTATATTCTCAGCAGTCAGTGAGTGACTCCTCCATATCGTCTCTTCTACTCTTACATCACGCATCGTGTAACTTGTGCTGCTACCCCTTCTTCTAACGCTGCTGTTGCTGCTGTTTGGCGCCCTCTGTTTTCCCAACAAGCAGTTGGAAAGGAAATTGCCTGCCGCATCTCAGTGACCCTTGTGAACGCAAAATCAGTTGCCGCGCGTGTCCTCGTCAAATCTTTTTCTACTTTTCCACTGTCAGAGACAAGCCAACGATCAGAAGACACGATTGTTACATCAGGCAAGAGCATTGCTTTTAATGATGGCAGCAGACGCTACTGCGTGTAAAATAAGGGGCTTCTCTGTTATATACATATAAATATATACGTATACTTACTGCCACTACCAGAGAAAATGATTTCTCTTACGTGCGCGTCTCCTGACTGGTTCATCCTCTTTCTCAGCCTCAGGCTGCGACACCGTGATAGGCCGCGGAGCTGTTGTAGCATTCATCTCCCAGCCTCGCAGCATCCCCATCTCCACAGAGGCATTCGCTGACGTGGCAGGAAAAGTACCGCAGCAGTCTCAACAACAAAAAAGCTGCCGTTCCACATGCAGACGATGAAGACATATGATACAAACGTGTAGATCTTCACATTATCTGTATGTCGAACCACGCGCAGGTATATATATATATATATATATATATATATATATATATATATATATATATATATATATAATGCTATACGTTTATGTGGACGCAGGCGTCTATGTTGGTTCCCAACCATGAGAGGGAAGAAAAAACATTGAAGGGAGAAAAAGAAGATACTCGTACCCGCAAGGACGGTAGGACGTTTCGGTTCGGCTTGTCCAGTTGCCATGTCCTTCACCTGCCTGTTGAACTCGTCTTTCATCATTTGTTCGTGTCTTCTGATCAGTTCTTCGTTGACCTTAGCTGCCTGCGCATGACGCAGAAGAGAGGAGAGAGACTGAGAATGAGAGCGACATCACGAAACATGTGGAACTCGGAAAAAGAATGTACAATCCAGTTCACGGCTTGGTGACGCACTGGCTCCTCTCTTTGCCGCTCTCCACACAGAAGTACGCTTTGTCCTGATGATTGTGTAAGGGAATTCTTCTTCTCTTTCAGGGTGTTAATGTAAATGTTTCCACTTCCTCCAATTCGCTGTGAACATCCTGATCCTTGACCTTCCACACACACATATGCGACACCTGGCCATAGAACGTAAACTTCCTGTCTCCACAGACTACAGCCTCCTGAAACGGAGGTGACTCTGCTGTCTCCATAAACTAAAGCGACCTTGCTGTCTCCATAAACTGAGGCGAACTTCCGTAAACTGAGGTGACCTCGCTGTCTCCATAAACTGGGGTGACCTTGCTGTCGCCCAACAGGCTACTGTTTCGTGGTGTCGCGTCTCATCTGCTAGACGGAATAAACAGATTCAAAGAGACGCACGCACACTTCTTTCTCTTACTTCCTCTCTCTTCCGCTGCATCTCGAGTTTCTTATTCTCAAGAAACGCCGGAGGAATCCCATTTTTCTGTTTCTGCAGCGACACGCAAAAGACATGCATATACGGTGACGTTTCCTGTGATCCTCAGCCCAATATCAAATATACGTAGTATTATATCCATCTATATAAATCTCTATCCACATCTGTATACACATATATATATGTATGTATTCACCTGCAGTCTTCTTATCACATGCATATCTCCGTGAAGGTCTAACTGAGAGAAGTACTGCACATAGCAACACCTCCACAGATACAAAGACGCTGTTTCCTGTAGAGAAAACTGCTTTCGAACGTGGAGGAGGCGCGTGGATATGAAGTTCATTTGCAAAGTGAAAACGACCTTTGAAGCTTTGATATCGAAGACTTGGAAGGAACATATTTGCACACGGCGAGAAAGCACTTGGTGGCCGCAGGTACTTTTTTCTGTAGGCAAAAAGACCTAGGCAAAGAGAAATAAGCGACATAGAAAGAAACAGAGAGAGACGGATAGATAGATAGATATGTAGATGTAGATTATCGAGAGAGAAGTAGAGCAATGCTAGAGACAGATACAGAGAGACAGAAAGGAAAGAAAGCGAAAGAGAAAGAGAGACAAAGATAGGTAGAAAGACATATATAGAGACGTAGAGTGATAATAGAGATAGATACAGAAAGACACAGCGAGATAGAGCGAAATAGAAGCAGAGAGAGAGAGAGAGTTACTAAAAAAGAGGGGTAGAAAGGAAAATAGAGAGAGACACAGATATGTATATAGAGAGAGACAACGAAGCGGAGAAATACGGAGAGGCACAGAGAGACACAGAAAGAGACGAAGGTGCTCACTGGTATATGCGTGACGCGTAGTAGACAGAGATTCACGCTGCTTCCTGATGCACCAGCTAGGAGAGCCCCACAACATCAAATGGAGACGCTGCAGCAGCGAAGACAATCGAACCTGATGCACTGTGTGTCTAAAATAAACTACAGAGGCAGTGTTACCATCGACAGACGCGTGTCTCCGGTCGGACAGAGAAGAGAAGTGTGAGAAGGTGATGTTCATTTAGCCTTCGCCGCTGTGGGATTCTCCTTCAGCAACAGCAACACTGCTTCAAAGACCACTTTCCGTCGTGCTGGCGCGATGATAAGCGCAGAAGCAGAGATGACAGCACAAATAGCAGCAAGAGAGAGAAAGAGGACAAAGAGAAAGACACTAGATGCCGAGGAACAGTCCCAGCGAACAGCAAGTCGCTGCAAGAGGAATATACAGAAGATGAGGGAAAAGAAGATAAGACTTGCCTGTGCAGCCACCAAGAGCTCCCATAATTCCTTTACAAACTGCGTCGCTGATTTGCCCATAAAGCCCGTCAGCGAAATGGCCAACTTCTTCGCACACAAATAATTCCTTCCTTCGCAGCAGCAGCGCAGCAGCAGCAGGAGGCAACAGCAACATTCGTGCAGGGGGAGCATCAGCAAGAGAGTCCACAGCAGCAGCAAGAGCGTCAACAGCACCAGCAGGAGCACCACGCTGCAGTAGTAGCACCACCACGCTGCAGTAGTAGCAGCACCACGCTGCAGTAGCAGCAGCACCACGCTGCAGTAGCAGCAGCTATTGGGCGGCATCAACTGAGCGCGATAACAGAGGCGTCATTGTTGCATATCAACAGCAGCAACAAAGGACAGCACTTGCACAAGCTGTAGCAGCCACAAGAGGAATGCAGTAGCACCACGTTGGAGCCTTGAACGCAGCTGAGGAAAAAGGCGAAGAAGAATGACCACGTTGACAGCAAATGCAGAGGGAGAGCAGCAACAGGAAGGGTCGATGCTGCAGCGAGAGCAGATGCAAACAGCAGACACACATATGCACCTGGAGAAATTGATCTCGTTCCCGCATCAAAAGCAAGGATACCGACAGCAGCAGTAGTTCAATAGAATCCACATGACCAGTGTCCCGGTTCATCCAGAGAAGTGGAAGGAAGCAGCTGCGGTATACATCGATGAAGCAACAACAGCAGCACCAGTAGCAGCACCTGCAGCAACAACAATAGCATCGCCAGTAGCATCAACAGCAGCAACAACAGTAGCATCAACAGCAGCAACAACAGTAGCATCACAGCAGCATTAGCATCAGCAACAACAGCATCAACAGCAACAGTGTAGTAACAGCAGCGTCAACAACAGCCCCAGAAGAAATTGGCCGGGAAGCAGCAGTGATGCGGGGTATGATAGTTCCAGTGGCAGCATCGAGAGGTAATGCGGCAGTTGTAGCAGTATGACAGCAAGCGAATACGCACATCAGCACCGCTGATGAGGTTGTGGGGCTGCTGCACCAGGACACTCAAGAGCGCGCAGCAGAGGCTTACGGGCATCAACATCTGCGGACATGGCTTCATCCGGATACAGCTGCGTCATGCAGTACGAGATCACTATATCATCTTCGAATCCTGCAAGCGACAGCAGAGCAGCAGTGCGTACAAATTGCAACAGGATCAGCAGCCAGCAGCAGAAGCAGCAGCAGCGGAAGTTCACCCCCGCATCAGCATCAGCATCAGCATCAGCAGAAAAGGCAGCCTGGTGTCCAACAACCTACTGTGGTTCTCCTCCTGCTAGACTGACAAAGTCTTGTATTTCGCAGAGAGCTCCAAACAAAGAAACAGAGTTGCTGCTGCTGTGATATATAGCGCTGTCAATAATATCTGCTAGAACGCTCACCAAGCAGAGAAGTGATTTTGCTGTTGATCCAGGCCTTCATAACGTCTGCGTTGACCTTGGTCATGTCCACGGGCTCCGAGAAGATCGCCGGCCACTGCAGATGCAGCAGTAGACACGCAGACGACAACAGCAGCAACACATGACAACGGCTGTCGGCCAACAGCAGCTGCTGCAGCCACCACGAGGATGCAGCAGGAGTCCAGCTGCAGAACGACAGCAACTGATCTCGAAGAGCCCACAACTGCGAGCGACAGCAGCAGCAAGACAACTACTACCGCAGCAGCAATAACACTGCCTTGGAACCAATATACTTCTTCTGCAGAGCGGGGAAGCAGAATTATATGTTCTTCTTCTTCAGAAATGACTGCAGTAGAATGATATGTTTAATCTGAAGCTACTGCATGTACAGACTTTACTTAAGAGAGCGCTACATGTCACTCGCTCTCTTCTGTAGACAAGGACAGGAGTCCCCGAGGCTCACTGCCACCTTGCGCTTCATCCCTTCCTATGTCATTGCTCCCTGACTGAATATCAGCAACATGTGATGCAGCAACAGCAGCAGGGTGCAGCAACAGCAGCAGCAGCACGTGGAGCAGCAGCAGCAGCAGCGGCACGTGGAGCAGCAGCAGCAGATGGAGCAGCCGCAGTTGCATAAGCAGCAGCAGCAGTTGCAGCTGCAGCAGGTGGTGGTGGAGCAGCACCCCCGAGCCGACAGCAGCCCCCCGAGCGGCTTCACTGTGAGCATCAGCAGCACCATGAGGTACAAAGACATTAGCGTTGGGAGAACAGGACGAGGGAAGTGAAGCAGCAAAAGCACATGCGAGAGGAGGGAAGGCAATCAAAAGAGTTCCGTTTTTGGCAGCAGAACTCGTACTCCACGCCTGTTAGCCTCCTCCAAAGAACAACAGCAGCGACGAAGAAGAAGGGCAGCAGAGCAGAAGCATGAGACGATATCAGGAGGGGCAACAGCACAGGATGAAAGATGTGGGAAGAGAGATCCGTTGTCAAGAAGATGAACCCCATAGAAACTGAATAGCAATTAAAGAAGCGTCTTGAAGCAGCCGCGACTCACCGAAGGAACGGCACTGCGACAGGGACAATGGATTAAGATATGTCTGATTCAAACAAGAAACAAGGCATCGGAGTAGCGCTACTGCTGCTGCTACGTGCTGCTGTTCGCTCGGATAATACCCCACAGCCTTATCCGCGAGGTGAACCCGTCGCCTTCTCTCTACATATTCATGCAGCAAAAAATGATCATCCGCTCTTAAGCCACCCAAGTGACGCTGCATCCGCGGCACCTGATCAATATATACGTTACATGTCTCTACTCACATATGTACATATATATATATATATACATATATATATATATATATATGTATATATATGTATATGTATATATATATATATATATATCCTATGTATGTATACGAGTATGGTTGAAGACGCATATGCTGTCTCGACGTCTACTGCAATATGTTGCAACAGCAATTCAGGACAAGCAGTGGCTGCTCCAGTAACATTTCATTGACCCCACAGAGACACCGCAGACCAACAGCAAAGAGGCAGAAGCTCTATCATCGCCACTCACGCCCCTGCAGCAGATTGCTGTTAACATCGCTAGGCTTTTGAACAGCGGAGACAGAAACAGCTCGTCCCGAGACGACCTCAAGCTGCCACAACGAAAAACAGGCAACATCATCTTCTTCATCCTCTGCTGCTGCTTTCGAAGGAGAAGCAGAAAAACCTTTTCTTCTACATTCGGAGAGCCTCTGCTGCTGCTTTTAAAAAGACACAGCGGTTTCTTTTTCTTCTTGTCCTTCTTCTCCTCTACAAAGCCTCTGGTGCTGTTTTCCCCTGAAATGTACATCGAGAATGTTTCTATGTCGAGTGAATTGCTGCTGTGGGGCATCGATGCGCTCTGGGGCGTCGTTGCTTTAAATAGAAGCAGCAGCTCGAAACTGTGACTCTTCTTTGTCTTCGACCCTCCGAAATGCAAAGAAACGCGCGAATGAAGAGAATAGCTGCTCCAGTGGCAAGTGTGGTGTACGTACACTCCAACCGTGCGGTGCTGTTGTACGTACACTCCAAAGCGGGTGATGCAAAGACTCACTTTCCGAGATTCAATCAGCTTTTTGTCCTTATCCTTGAAGAAGGGAGTCTGATCCGTAGACGTCCCTTTGTAAAATCCCGGCCCCCCGACATCTTCCTCTGCAGCAGCGGCAGACGAAACAAAAGCAGCACCCCTCGCTCCAACAGCAGCAGCCAAAACAGCAGCAGCAACAACCTTCGCTTCAACAGCAGCAGCAGCAGCAGAAACAAGCGCAGCAACCCTCGCTTCAACAGCAGCAGCCAGAACAGCAGCAGCAACACTCGCTTCATCAGCAGCCAGAACAGCAGCAGCAACACTCGCTTCATCAGCAGCAGCCAGAACAGCAGCAGCAATACCTACTGCTGTATACCTGCTGCCACATATACAGCATGAGTGCCCCAACCGCAGCAGCTGCAGCAGCACCCGAAGCAGGACAAGGACGATTAATAGCAGCAACCCTCCCCGCCACGACCATCACCACCATACGCAGCATAGCTGCAACTCGACAGCATGAACAGCAGAAGGAGAAGACGCATGCATATCCCACTCCTTGCTACATCTGCTGCCTCCTTCGGGCAACCTCCAGGGCACAGCATATTTTATCGTTGTCTGTTAGACTTCCCAGTATCGACTGCAGCAGCAGCAGCAGCCTGGCAACAGCAGCAGCGTGACAGCAGCAGCATCGTGGCAACAGCAACGTGGAAAAAGCAGCAGCAGCAGCAGCAGCCAGGAGGTCGTCAGACGAAACAGACGCAGCACGGAGAGCAGGCACGGTCATCTCAGCGGTATCACCATTCACAGACACACGCTCTTCATATGGAATAGAATGACGGGGAAGGCGGGCAGCATACGGCTGCAGCAACAGTAGTAGTAATACCCACGCTTCCTCATTGGCTGATAGAGACAGGAACGAACGTCAGCTAAACGTAACACGCAAAGCAGTGAGGCTGCAACCAGGACACCAAAATCGCTTCTTTGAATAAAGCAGACATTCTCCAGCAGTTCACTTCTCTACTCAACAACGATCGTCTTCTTCATACCTCGCGCTGCAGTCATATATATTATATATATATATATACACGTATACACAGATATATATATATATATATATAGAGAGAGAGAGAGAGAGAGATAAGGAGAGAGATATTTCTTCCGCTACTTTTACAGCAGGGAGTCCCACCTCAGCAGTACACCAAACATTCTATCATTTAGCGCTGCTGCGGTAGGTCGAGGATCTTGTGAAGACTATCAGTAGCAAACCGCATACAGCTGGTTGAAATGGTGAAGAGGGGCACTGGAGAGCGAAGTCGCGATGATGAGGTGCCCACCAGCAAACGCGTCCGCAGCAGCAGCAGCAGCAGCAGCAAAGAAGAAGGAGCCGCTGTTAAGCCAGCAGCAAAAGGCAAAAAGCTTCCTCACGAGCTGCTGCTGCTGCTGAGATCGTGCTGCTGCTGCTGCTTGTGCTGCTCCTGCTGCTGAAAGTCGCGCAGCTGCTGCGACAAGTGCTCCTTTTTGTGTGTGCTTGACGTATGACTGTAGGGAATCTGCTGTTCGTGAGGTGGACGCACACTCGCAGTTTCAGCTGTTTCTGCTGCTGGGTTGCTTGCTGCTGCGGAACGCAGGGGGACAAGCGTTTTCAACCTGGAAGATCTGCTCTAGTGGGATGGCTTTACCTTGACTTACTAGAGCGGCTGTCTACACGTCTGCCAGTCACTGCTGCACTCAGGCAAAGCATTCCTCCTGCTGCCCTGTTCAGAAGTAACGCGGCTGAAAGGGCCTCCTGTTGCTGCTGTTGAAGGTGTTTCTCTAATGAGACTGTTGCTCTCTAAGTGACAGTTACCAGGAGCTGCTGCCCCCCACTGCCTATTGCTGCAGCTGCTGCAGACCTCTCTCAAATGGCGCAGCTGCTGCTGCTGCTGTTCCTATGTTTCTCCTCCTACTGCTGTTTTTATGCTCCTACTACTATTGCTCGGTGCTGCTGTTGCGCGTATGCTGCTGCTGTTGCGTCTCCGCTGCCGCTGGCTCCTTCACTGGGTGCCTGCATCCCCTTCGCTGCTGCTGCTGCTGCTGCTGTCGCGTGGTGCTTCCGCGACATTCCTCTGCTGCTGCACTCCTCGCCTCGACTTTGCTGCTGCTTCTGCTGCTTCTCCAATCTCGGAAAGAGAAGACAAGGCACAGCATCAAGAGCAGCAGGGAGAAGGGAAAGAAGAAGGGAAAGGAGGAGAAGAAGAAGATCGAAGAGCAATCCAGCGAAGTAGAGAAGGAGAAAAAGAGCTTGCAGAACGCGCAGCAGCAGAAACTACTTTTTGACTACTTGCTGTGATTGCAGGGGAGACTCCTGCCGGTGGTCGGCTGCCTCAAGGACGTAGAAACAAAGGAAAGGAGAGGTCCGTCAAAAGGACTTTTTCGATAGTGAACTGAGAATAAAACAGTTCCAGAGAGAGAAGGAAAGACAGAAGGAGAAGACAACAGCTTGTTGGATGGAGGGGAACTGAACCAGAGGTGCAGCAGCAGCAGCAGCAGCAGTGACGCCTGCTACTTCACATCAGCCGCTCAGCAGTTTGTTGTCGAAAGATGGCTCTCTTGGTTGGGTTGGATTCCACAAAAAATCCTTCATAGACGCATGTGCAAACTTCCGCTCAGGCAGAGAGACACAACCCACTACTTCTGCGAGACGGAGGAACAACACGCAAGACAAGCAGCAGGCAGGCTCATCACGTAGAGAGAAAGACAAGCACGGTCGTCGAAGGAAGAGAGAAAACTTCCTCGGCAGAGACCCCCCAGAAAACAAAGGCGACGCACCACCACAGGCCGTCGAAAGTCCACAGAGACTCTTGAGGGTGATATGATTGCTGAGACGTCGACAGGCATATACGGAGAGAGAGACAGTGTCTTGAGGCGAGAGCAGCGTCGACTGGTATACCTGGATCACATACTTACATGGAGAGGCGATATAAAGGAGGATATAAGGAAAGACCCCTCAGTTCCGTAGGAGGGGCATCGAATTATATATATATATATATATATACCGGGAAGGGCATTGTATACATATATGTATGGAGAGAGAGAGTAAGAGGCGAGTAGAGATATACGAATATATGAAATTTTAAAGTGAGTGTTTAGGTAAATGAGCAAAGAGCTATTCTATACATCTCTATATGTAGATATATGTGTGTATATATATATATATATATATATATTGTGGATATATACTATAGGGCTGATAGACGTGTTTGAGGAGAGCGACGGCAGGATCATCGCCCAGTTGACGCCACAGAGAGGCAGTTGGAAGGGCTCTGCGAATGACCGTGTGTTGCACCAGAGAGAGAACACACCTCCACGAGAAGATCAACTGAAAAGCGACTTTTTTTCTCCACAGTGTGACTGGCAGCGGCACTACCTCGAGTCACAGAAGAAAAGCAAAAAGGACGAAGCTTCCACTGTTGTCAAGTCAGGGAAGAAGACAGAAAAACATCAACCTTCGGTGGCTGCTGTAGAGTTGAAGAACTACCGGTCTTTTGTTGTTGCCGAGTGGAAGAGACAGCAATCTTTTGCCGTTGTCGAGTCGGAGAAGAATGATCAGGGCAGGGCCTCTGACTGCCAAGTGGA